>NJDD01003725.1:0-41960 GCA_002245505.1 Calephelis nemesis | reverse complement strand
AAACTACTTTATTTTGTATAGCTGACCTGATTTCTGAGAGATTTTCTTAATATTTTTTTCCGTTAGAACCTTCTCGTAATAATGACAAATACAACAAAAAAAGAATTAGTGAAATCGGTCCAGCCATTCATGCGTGATGCCGTGACCAAGAAAAACGGGTTACATTTTTATATATATAGATATAACTATATTATACATATAAAAAGTACTTATGGTATTATATAATACCATAAGTACTTTTTTTTGTAGTAATAACGTTCAATGGCAGATCAATGATGTCATTATATTTTGAATCAAAATATTTAAAAGAATATTATTTACATAAAAACCAGTATATTTGTTTACGAAAAATGTTGCCTATCATTCTATTTCTAGACACCTTATCAATTTATTAGCACCTCATTTAGATGCAAATATGAAATGGTTTTTTTTTAAGATATTGGAAGGAAAAAAAGCAGACGGATTTCCTGATGGTAAGAAACGCCTAGAGACACGTTGCGTTGTCAACCTGAGACCGGGATGTTAGGCCTCGAGCAAAAGTTAGTTTACCGGCTACCTAACCCTCCGAACCGGAACACGTCAATGGCAAGCGCTGACGTTATGGCGGCAGGAATAGGTAAGGCGGTGGTACCAATCCGGGTGAGTCGCTGCAAAACTCTACCACATAGTCAGATGTCACGGTGCTAGTGACGGTAAGCCTATGCTCGCTTTTTACGAGTTGCCTGGCACAGAAAGGCAAATTTTTTCACTTTATTTTTTCTATAAAACAAAACAAAAAAGATGTCATAACTATCATTTTGTAGAAATGAATTTTATATTACAATGGATAATAAATTATTACTATGAACTATTATAATCTATGTTTTCCATAAGCCATGGCTATCTTTGAAGATCACAAAAGCCATGTGCTTTTTCCATATCTTATCGCATTATATCGCCTCTGTGGTCTAGCGGTTCAGTCGTTGGACTTGACTGGTTGAGGTCCCGGGTTCGAATCCCGGGTCGGGCAACAAAAAGAAAATTGGATTTTTCTAATTTTCTAGTAAAAAAAAAACGTTGCTCGGGATTGGAAATGTGCCCGGTTGGCGATAGGCTTGTCACCTATCACATTGTGGGACTTAGTGTCTTCGACTAGTCGTGGGTGCCCTGGTAGTGCCTCTGCCTACCTCTTCGGGGATATGGGCCTAAAGATACATATTATCGTATTATAATATCGCATTTTAATAATCGAAGAATAATAATAATAAATGTAGCTGAAAAAGTCGAACAAATTAAAATAAACCCTAAAGCAAGCAAATTATATGCTTGTTTAAGAGTATTAGTCAAGGATTCTAATTTCTAACACAGAGCAATACATCTACTCCTGCTGCTATAATGACTGTCATGTTCCGGTCCGGAGAGTAGGGTAGCCGGTAGACTTGCACAAAAGGTGTAACATCCGTGTGCGTTACCCCAGCTAGAAAATAGCACCTAGACTGATATGAGTGAGACAAATAATTAGTGCATGATGTGCTGTAAATGTGCGTTGAATAAAAAATTTGTGCATCTTGTCGTTTTGGAAATAAACGGAAAAAACACTTCCAGCTGGGGTAACGTTACCCCAGCAAGAAAAATCTAAACTACTTATCGGAGGGTTAAAAAATGTATATGAGCAGAGAGCACAAATTTGTGCAAATTTGTGCGCTAAAAATAAAATTTGTGCGTCTTCGGGTTTTTGAGATATTGCGTTTCCTGCTGCGGTAACGTTTTGCAAAATCGTGTATCTCAAAGACTATTATATGTGCGCATGTGGAATAAACACGCACAAATAGCTCTTAATTTGTGCGTATTTGTGACAAAATTAGATTTAAAAAAGTATTTATAGTTTTCAAGTAATCGCGGTTTTTCCAAAAATAAAAAAAATGGTAGCGCCTAAATGAGAAAATGTATAAGGTTACCGAAAACTGTATTCGGTTCTTCTTAACGTGTATATTTACCATAAAAAAATCAAAAACATACATACATGCGTTTTTGACTAATATGAATTAAAGTAAAAAAACGGCGTTCTAACTTTGACGTGATTGCATAAATTACAGTCTCAACCTAAGATGTTTAGGTGTTAACAAAAAATTAGTGCGTTTAGTCAAATAATATGTACAATAAATATCTAGTGTAAAATATTTCGCATTATGTAAATATAAACAAAAATCGAAAGAGCAACGTAAACACTGGTTATCCGACCAAATTAGGATGACTACAAAAAAGCGGCGTTTTCATACATACTAATGACCTTCTTTATTGAACGTATTATAGCAGGTACAGTCACACTAATAACTAAACTGTGTCTAAATTTAGGGAACTAATTAAAAATGCATTCTGTTACTATATGAAATGAAAGACCTTGTGCGTATGATTATTAACATTTTTATTTTCTTAATTGTGATTCTAAAAGTAATGAGATCACAGAAAAAAATCTCAAGTGTAAATATTTAAAAACAAAACGTTCTTGAAAGTTATTTGTACCTTGTATAGTTTAAAATCTCAGATCAGTTTCCATTTATAAATTGAGATTGGTATCGATTACGATATATTTTACGCATACGTTTATACGTACATTACGCATTTATAATATAAATAGGATAGGATAATATGTATTACTTTCGAATGAAATAATATAACATATAAAAAAATGTATAGGTAAGTATCGTCACGCCCATATCCCTGAAGACGTAGGCAGAGGCACCCACAACTAGACACTAAGTCCCACAATGTGATAGGTATTATATAGGATACTAATCTTCTGTATGTTCGTTCATAAACAGTATGCAGAATAAGTATGCTGAATGTATTTTATTTAAACTTGGGATGAAGATACCTAACTAATAATATTGAAAATATTAATTAGGTTACTTTTGACTAATATTTTTTTATATAAATAAAGTATTTATTTTTATTACAATTTTCGACTTTCAGTGTACTCGGGCGTATTAAGTTTCAATCGGTTAATGAGTTAAGTTAAGAAGGTCATCAGTATGTATGAAAACGCCGCTTTTTTGTAGTCATTCGAATTTGGTCGGATAACCAGTGTTTACGTTGCTCTTTCGATTTTTGTTTATATTTACTTAATGCGAAATATTTCACACTAGATATTTATCTTACATATTATTTGACTAAACGCACTAATTTTTTGTTAACACCTATACATCTTAGGTTGAGACAGTAATTTGTGCAATCACGTCAAAGTAAGAACGCCGTTTTTTGACTTTAATTCATATTATTCAAAAACGCATGTATGTGTGCTTTTGATTTTTTTTATGGTAAATATACACGTTAAGAAGAACCGAATACAGTTTTCGGTGACCTTATATATTTTCTCATTTAGGCGCTACGATTTTTTTTGATTTTTGGAAAAACCGCGATTACTTGAAAACTATAAATTCTTTTTTAAATCTAATTTTGTCACAAATACGCACAAATTAAGAGCTATTTGTGCGTGTTTATTCCACATGCGCACATATAATAGTCTTTGAGATACACGATTTTGCAAAACGTTACCGCAGCAGGAAACGCAATATCTCAAAAACCTGAAGACGCACAAATTTTATTTTTAGCGCACAAATTTGCACAAATTTGTGCTCTCTGCTCATATACATTTTTTAACTCTCCGATAAGTAGTTTAGATTTTTCTTACTGGGGTAACGTTACCCCAGCTGGAAGTGTTTTTTCCGTTTATTTCCAAAACGACAAGATGCACAAATTTTTTATTCAACGCACATTTACAGCACATCGAGCACTAATTATTTGTCCCACTCATATCAGTCTAGGTGCTACTTTCTAGCTGGGGTAACGCACACGTAACATCAAGTCCGCAGAATAGCGACGCACCTGTAAAATCATAGATTAAATAGGCTACGATTCTCCCTTACTATCAGGATACACGTCTGCTTTTTCCTTGACATTTTAAATAATAAAAAATAGAATTCTCATATATAACCTCCTCCTTTAAATAAATCAAAATATTTAAAAAATATCTCAGTTAAAAATCAAAATATTTTTTTAATTTGGTGAAAGGGGATTGTTACGTATCTTGTGCAGATATTAGATAGCCTTCAGTTTGAGGTTATCTATGGTTTCTATCACCTTCGTCATTATTACCGAGCAGATCTCCTAACGCCATTGCGAGATTTTAAAATTTAAACACATTAAAACACGACTTATAATGGTCTGCTAGTTTATGTTGCCGAATAAACAAATACGATAAGGATATCAAGTAAATAGAATGTTAATAGGCAGTAAATTTATTCCAACACTCAATGTAATCTCGTTTTTGACCGACTTGGTAAAAAATGACAGGGTATACGTTCGACTTATATTGTTGAAGTGAAAACTTCTTTAGCGGCGTTGCGCACTTTTTTTGGAATGAGTAAAAACTTTTAAACTCGCGTCAGATCGTCAGAACGTAAGATGGTTCATGCGCGAATAAGACGGCATGAGATCTAAAATAAATTCATTGCTGTTTTTGTATTGCTTAGATATTTCCAAAGAGTATGGGATGCGCAATATATTATACGCCGCAATATATGATAGCAGATATGTATAATATCAACAGACATTGATCGATTTGTACCCTCTTGAAAATAAGCTGTATGTGTAGACGAGCAATATTCGTTATACCGATAATACGAGTATGATGACGCTCCTAGCCGTCACGTGGTCCTACTTCAGCGAGTTTTTGTCAAGCCAAACATATCAATAACATGCATTGATATGAAAATAATATTTGTGCATAAATGATAGTACTTTAATACGGATAATTAAAGCAATTCGTCCAAAATTATTCCCTAACTATTCCAAAATATCAAAAATGCACAACGTTAATATTCAAGTTTTCACTTCTGTCGACACTCCCGGAGTGCAACCCGTTTTTTTAAGTATCTTTAACTGTGTATGAATAAATAATATAATATCTGTAGCGGAGTCTAAATTGTGTGTATATGTCTGTGGCATCATAACGATTAAACGGATGGACCTGTTTCGATGTTGATTTTATTAGAAAGCAGACGCAATTGATAATGTTATTAGCTACTTTTCGTAAACATTTCATTGGAGGTTATTGGTTATTTTATTTTAGGATTATTCTCGAACATAATTTTGAGCATTTCTTGTTTCTGTTTAATGTATCGTATTTTGTGGTTTACGTATGATAAAAAATTGTATGAATTTGTATATCAGTATGTAAGGTACACTGCGGATGTAGAAAGAAGAGTGTGTGCAGGGAATAGTGTGACTAGAGCACTGAGTAAGTTATTTCAAATCGAGATTTTGAGTCAAAGTGCTAAACTTGCTCAGCATAATCCCAATCTAAGCAAAGCGGAAATAATAACCGATAAAATAGGTTTAAAAATAATCTGATAATTCTAAAAAAGTCAATTATGTAAATGTAATATCAATATAGATAAATAATTAACGACGATACATTCTTAGGTATTAAATAAAACCCAACTTATCTATCTGATAAGGTTATCATGATCCTATCATTGGAGTTTAAACTGCAAAAAACCGATTTTATTCCTGACTACATTCCGCCCGCGACTTCGTCCGCGCGGATGTCGGTCTAAAACTGAAAAATTTAGATTTATTTTTTTCTACGCATTTTTCCAGGATAAAAAGTATCCCATTTTATGCCCAGGATAATAAGGTATAATTATACCGAGTTTTTGGTGCCTGAATATAGACAGACAGACAAAAAACAGTTAAAAATACTTTCTCTTAACACAGAAAAATAAGGAACTATTCAAAAACAACTTTTTGGATTTTTTTTTATATCGGACCACCTCCAAATTTTGAACCTTCCGAAACAAAAAACCATCAAAATTTTACCCCGAGTTGATCCAGATCTGCTGTTTAGAATAGACTATCTACTTCTACAAGTACCTCTTAAGAGGCGAGCAAGAGAGAAAGGTTTAATGTGTCATTACCAACAAAACAACTGGTGCCGAGCAACTTGTCCGGGTCAAGATCAACCGCCTTACCAATTCCTACCACCATAATCACAGTGACATGTTTTTTTTTAAGTGAAAATTACTACACTTTTTTTGGAATGGGTAAAAACTTCTAAACTCGCGTCAGATAGAGAGTAAACAGCCGGCGTAAGGCAGATAGAGAGTAAACAGCCGGCGCGGCGTAGGAGAGGAAGTATCCCCCTCTTCTTCTACGGTGCAACAAAAATGTATGCCTGCGCCTGCTGTTTCGTTTAGACGTGTGTGTGCTTGTTCGTGTTGTCCTGTTTGTGTACGATAGCGCAATAAGTGAATATCGTATCCTACCGCATAAATACTTTCATACTGATAATAATTAAAGCAATTCGTGCAAAACTATTCCATAATCATTCCAAGATATCAAAAATGCACAACGTTAATATTTAATTTATCACTTCTGCCTGCACTCCCAGAGGGCTACCCGTCGTTTTTTTCAATATTGTCAGAAATTTACCCCATCTGTAGACACCAAAGATGGTTATGGTGCGTTGACATATTAACCAAAAGTAAGTTTACCAGCTACTTTATACACGTCACGCGCCATGACAGCTTACATTGTTCATGGAATACGTCAAGAGCAAGCGCTCGGCAGGAATACGTAAGTCGGTGGTACCAATTCGGGCGAGCTGCTGCGAAACTATACGACCTAGTGAGATGTCTCGGTATCCTATGCTTGCCTTTTACGAGCTGCCTGGCAGAAAAACAGACGGTCTATTCTGCAAAAGAGCCCGGACCAAAACCAACGCAACCTTCTCTTACCATCAGGAGAGCACTGTGCTTGTTTGCCATCTTAAAACATAAAAAATCCATTCGTTGTTAATTGGCAGAACAATTTTATACAAAAGAAACATATAGACAAAATTAACCTTCCTCAGATTCTGCTAAAAACATTATCTCTAATTGTGATCATATTCTATTGCAACTATTAATTTTTTTACTAACCGAGTCTAAAAAACAAAGAGGTTCTCAATGCTTATTATGTATGTACACCGATTTCTCCGTGATTTCTAAACCGATTTAAGTAATTCCTCTTTTGTTTGATGCGGAATAGTTTCGTATTGATCCCATACAAATTTGATTCAGATAGGCCCATTAGTTTTTATTTATGAGCATTTTTACCTATTTTCACCTCTCCCAATGTCTATTTTCATTCAATTAATTCATATCAGCAATAAACTAAAAAGTATTAAACAAAAATAACTACGTTAATTAAAATCGACTTCGAAACTAAATAAAGATTTAATATTAATTATATTAAAATTATAATTTAACTTAAAACATAATTTTTAGAGTTTATAATCAATAATAAATCTTAATTATTTTTTTACTTTTTAGTTTTGACGTTGGTTTTAATTAACGTAGTTATTTTTTTAACTATTAAATGGTTGTATCTATATGTGTGATACCTTGTGTTGTACCTTGACTCCGATTAAATCGGGATTGAAAATGTGTCCTGTTGGCTATAGGTTTGCCAGCTATCTTACTAGGCTAATCAATAAACATTAGCCCTGGTTGTACCTCCGCCTACCTTTTAGGGGACACGGACTTGAAAATAATTTACACATATATTTATTCTTTCATTAAATACCTTCTAGCTACTAGCATTTAATTCAAGACTGAGAAAAAAACGCCATATTAACAAAATCTTATATCACAAAACTAGAAGCTCGTCCCAGCTTCGCAGACGTGGATAAATAATGTTTCCTAGAGATAACGTAGCCTAATCAAGGATAATGTCGGCTTCCAAAGTTATAATATTTTATCAAATCGAACCGATAGTTTCAGATTATATTCAATCTCACCAACAACTTTCATGTAAAATGTTGCTAAGATGTTATTTATGTGTATTTATGTATTGAATCTATATGTATAAAAATCAATTGCTGTTCGTTAGTCTCGCTAAAACTCGAGAACGGCTGGCCCGATTTGGGTCCTTTTGGTTTTGAATTATTTGTAGAAGCCCAGGGAAGGTTTAAAAGGTAAAAAATAAGGAAAAAACTGCGAGGAAACTAGGAAAACCAACATTTAAAATTTTCCCATACAAACGGAGCGGGTGGAACGAAGTTCGCCGGGACAGCTAGTATGATATAAAATTTCATAATTCAACTTTTTTCGTAGTCTCTGGGGTTTGTTGATCGTAATCTGATCAACCAAGTTTTGTAATCGAGAATTAGAATTAGTTACATTCTGCAAAAATGCACGAATATTTAGATCACCCATTTGTCAAGCGCTGCCCGAGGCTTTATTTAAAAAAATACTAAGATCTCAATAAGTAAGTCTCTCCATATACAAAA
The DNA here is from genome assembly GCA_002245505.1 of Calephelis nemesis. Lineage (NCBI taxonomy): Eukaryota > Metazoa > Arthropoda > Insecta > Lepidoptera > Riodinidae > Calephelis > Calephelis nemesis. The sequence goes on along the minus strand of NJDD01003725.1, from coordinate 33,649 downwards.
ATAATAAGAAATATAGCTCATTAAATAGCACAAATTGAAAGTAGGCAAATTATATGCTTGTGTCAAGAGTGATACTCAACGATACTAATACATAAAAACATATAAATAAAATAGTATAAACTTAAGACATCTAAATACTTGTCACACAAATACCCGAGCCTCGCGGTTGGTCGGTGGAACTAGGCGTGTACACTAGCCTCTCGACCAACGAGTTGGTGCATTTTTCACGTTTTTGCACTCAGACTTTGTGGCTAAGGGACCAGTTAAGAAATGCGCTCTTCCTAATACAAAGAATATTTTTTAAAATTAGTTCAAAAATGACGGGGAAACCGATTAATATACATAAAAAGAGTCGAGTGCTGCGCAGTAACTAGCCTAGGTAGGGATCTGGATTATCTAATCTTGCTGCTATAATGACTGTCATGTTCCGGTCCGGAGAGTAGGGTAGCCGGTGACATGCACAATAGGCCAAACATCCCGGCCGCAGGACAGCGACGCGACGTACCTGTAAAATGTATGGTGTCTACAGGCTACGATTCTCCCTTACCATCAGGATACCCGTCTGCTTGTTTCTTGACATTTTAAATAAAAATATTGGAGTTTTTTTATATAAGAGGAGGCAAACGGGCAAGTGGGTCACCTGATGGAAAGTGATCACCGCCGCCCACGGGCATCCGCAACACCAGGAGTATCACATATGCGTTGCCGACCTTTAAGGAATGAGTACGCTCTTTTCTTAAAGATCCCTAAGTCATAATTGTTTGGGAAAACCGCCCTCGGTAACTGATTCCACAAAAATGTTTTGCGAGGTAAAAAATGTCTTCGGAATCGCACAGTTGTAGATCTAACATATAACCTCCTCCTTTTTTCAAAGTCGGTTAAAAATCAAAATATTTTTTTTAATTTGGTGAAAGGGGATTATTTTGTATCTTGCATAGATATAAGATAACTTTCAGCTTGAGGTTATCTATGGTTTCTGTCACCTTCATCATTATTACCGAGCAGATCTCCTCACGCCATTGTGACATTTTATAATTTAAACACATTAAAACACGACCTAAAATTGTCTGCTAGTTTATGTTGCGCATTAAACAAATATGATAACGATAAGAAGTAAATACAATATTAATAGGCAGTAAATTTATTCCAATACTTAAAGTAATAACGTTCTTAACCTACTTGGAAGAAATGAGGAGGTTATACGTTCGACTAATATTTTTTTGTGTATCTTATTCAATTTCTTCATTTGAGAACCAATTTCAAAAATTTCATTTTCTATTCGAAAGTGGTGAAAGATTCTAGGGCAACTGATGATAATACTCAATTTTGTTATCGAAATCGGTTCTTAGCAGATTTACTTCACTTAATTTATAAAATAATGAGACAAACGGGAAAGTTGATCACTTGTAGACCAGGGCCGAAGCCTTTAAAAATGGTAAAAAATGAAAAAAAAATGACAGTAGAATGAAACCCATTGGAAAAGGAGGGAAATATGATCAAAATGAAAGGAAAAATATATAACGGTCGATCCGAGTTCGGGAAGTGGAAGGGGGTGAGTTTTTAAGGGTGAGAAATGGTTTATCTTGATTTCCGGCTAAACTACACGTCCTATGCGAAAAAGTCAAATGGCAAAGTTGTAGGTAACAAAATGATCTACAACTTTTGTATTCGCAATTTTTTCACATAACCTCAAAATTTTGGTGAAAAATTCAAAATACCAAGTTTTTGGTTTTTTATTTGTATCTTTTTAAAAATTTTATTTTTTTTACGAAATTAGCTGAAAACTTACCTTATTATAGGACGTGTAGTTTAGCCGGAAATCAAGATAAACCATTTTTCACCCTTAAAAACTCACCCCCTTCCACTTCCTTAACTCGGATCGACCGTTATATATTTTTCCTTTCATTTTGATCATATTTCCCTCCTTTTCCAATGGGTTTCATTTTACTGTAATTTTTTTAATATTTTACCATTTTTAAAGGCTTCGACCCTGGTCTACAAGTGATGCACTTTCCCGTTTGTCTCATTATTTTATAAATTAGGTAAGTGAAGTTAAACTTCTAAGAACCGTCTTCGATAACAAAAGTTACAGATCTTTTTATTACCTACAAATTTGCCATTTAACTTTTTTTGCATAGGACGTGTAGTTTAGCCGGAAATCAAGATAAACCATTTTTCACCCTTAAAAACTCTTCCCCTCCCACTTCTCGAACTCGGATCGACCGAAATTTATTTTTCCTTTCATGTTGATCATATTCCCCACCTTTTCTAATGGGTTTCATTCTACTGTATTTTTTTTGTTTCAAAAATTATCGACCCTGGTCTATTGATGGAAAGTTATCACCGCCGCTGACACAAAATTAATTTTAACTAACACAAAGTGTTTATTTTCATTTTGGATTTGAAGTTCTTTGAACCTATGTTAAATTTCTAAATAACAAAATAGATAACGTTAAAATATTTTCAGAACTATCTCATAAGTGCATCTTAAAGTACTCCCGAGACAAATTCAGATGTAAAGTATCTTATACGTTGGATCAACCTATATTTGGTGCAAATTTGATGAGGGTTGTTGTGCCAGTTCGCGTCCACTTAGTGGAGTTTGCAGGTTTGAAGGAAAATAGAAAAATTTTCTAGATCCAGTTTTGAATTAACTAATATTGTAAATCATTAGTAGTATAGTTTCTTTTAGAATAAAGCTAAGTTTTAGCCAAAATGTTCAATTATTACTTTTTAATAATTTAAATAATCAAAATAAGACGATTTCCCCAGTTCGCGTCCAATAAATCCTGATCGGACCACCCATGGACTAATTCGCGTCCACCAAGTTATAAAGGAGTTAAGGGTTAAGTTAAATGTTTTCAGAAATTTCAGAGAAATATTGGATTTCACCTTTTTTATTATAAAATACATATGTTGCGGGCAGGTAGAGTACATAGATTACCAAGCGTCTCGAGCTTCCTTCGCATTCATTACTTTTTCCATACAAAGAAGCTGGTTTTGGAGACAGTGGTTGCAAGAGTTGACCCTGGGTTAAACTAGCCATGGAATGTCAACCTAGGTCTCTGCAGGTAACTTAGTACATCCATCCACTTTCGCATCGTATGCCTATACTGTCAATATTTCATCTGCGTTCCTATAACATGAACGAACCAACGAAACATGTCGTTACTCCTTATAGTAACAATACTTTCTTTCAATCCCACTCTTTCTCCGATTTCATTATTTGGATATTTCTTGGACACATTTCCCAGAGCGCTTTCATTTTTCCTGTTTTCAAGTTTTCCGACATACCCAACTCTGTTTTCTAGTAATATTGGGATTAGCACAAACCTCGAGTTGAAGTGGCTTACCCAATACTCCATTCACGTTATTTCCAGCATACACTCTCATTGTCATCATCATACTTTTACTTACCGTACTATACCAAACTACATTTGCTTGTAAAGAGCACTACAGATAGTTTTATCTTTAGTTTATACCATACCATTTCATTTGGTCCAGCACTACTACGTCTAATAAACTCTTGAATCCGTTCTGGATACATCTCTTTCACATGCTATTTTAGTTTTATTTACATTCTACAGTACGCTTTTTACAATTCCCACAATTACACCATCGTTTGTTTATATAAGGCAGGTCACCACTAGGTCACACAATTTTTCTTTATTTCGCATTCAAAAAAATCTTAATATAAGAAAACAGATATTTTAAAACCCTTAAAAGATTATGTTAGATCTCATGTACTAAAATTTCTATAAGAGATTTCACACCGAGCACATCCTATGTAGCTCGAAAAAGATGTATACTTTAATTGTTTCGAAGCCGCTTTCAAAAGTTTTTAGTTTCCGATAGTTTGTTTCTAACTTTTATTACCTAACATGTTCTTTCTTTCGTTCTTGATCTGCACTTTATCTTTTCATTTTATAATAAAAAAATCGCCACCTAGAATAGAACCGATGCCCGGTTAGTAACAGGTTTGCCACCTATAGCATTGTGGGACTAAGTGTATTAGGCTAATCGTGGTTGCGCTAGTTGCAATTTTCTCAGCTTCTTTGGGGATACGAGCCTGCATGTACTATATATTATGTTTGTCTTTATATAGTTAAAATTTATGATACAGCTTGTATGTATACTTGGAATAAGGCAGAAGCAATTCAATGCGCTTGCTCCTTTCCAAACCGGTAGTAGGTACTACTCGTAGTACCGAAGGGATGATGCAACGCATTCTATCGACTGCCATCTACATAAAACTGTCTGATTTATTTTTATAGAAGAGTTAAATAAGATTTAGTATTCAAATAAACAAGTAGACGCAAATCGGCAATTTTAATAAGCATAGTAATAATGGTAAAAATAAATGAAAACCCATCCGTATTACACATTTTCTGACAATAAAATAAAGGATAAATTTAAAGATAGTAAGATGAGCTCGCTTTCACTGTGGACGCAAACTGTCTCATTCATGAAATCGGTGTGCCAGTTCGCGTCCACTTCATTTTAACTTTTGAAATACAATAATCTATCAAAATCATCATTATTTTTATTCTTATAAGCATTTTCAAGGTCTAAGAATAAATGTAATCTTTGAATAAATTTAAATATTGAAAAATTACGTATGAACACTATTTTTTTAATAAAATTTTACATGCTTACACACTTTTTATGCATAGCTAAGATTAATTACTTTTCTTAGACAGGAAAAGTTATGCGAATGGTTTTTCGGTCTGTACATGTGTGTATGTATATGTATCTAATATAATGTATTAAAGACAGAAACGACTTTTCACTGTCCTAGTTTTTAAGTTCACTTATTTTTAAGAATGTTTCAAACGGTGTCCGCGAAATGGACGCGAACTGGGCGGTGGACGCGAACAGGCGCACTTCCATATAATCCGTTAAGTGGTTTAGGAGTGCATTATCGAACAACGTGATGCGTTCCAACAAATATATTAAAAATAATTTGGACAAATTCAAAATACAGCTGAAATAGTTCCACTGATTTAAACTAGATATAAAAATTAAAATTCTGTAAACCTAAGTACTTATAATAAAACTGCACAAGAGTAAATTAGTTACTTCATGTGAACTCACAAATTTGTTTGCAAATTACAGATATCTGCTGTCGTGAAATGTGTGGGAGTCGAACCACGAATATAACCTTCTCCTCATTTTAAAGTCGGTTAAAAAATCCAAATTTTTTCATAAATTGTTAAAGGGGATAATTATGTATTTTGCGTAGATATTAGATAACTTTTAGTTTGATGTTATCTATGGTTTCTGTCACCCTCGTCATTATTACCGAGCAGATTTTATAATTTAATTGCGAGATTTTATAATTTAAACACATTAAAACACGACCTAAAATGGTCTGCTAGTTTATGTTGCGCATTAAACAAATATGATAAGGATAACAAGTAAATAAAATTTTAGTAGACAATCAACATATTTCAAAACTCAATCTAATAATGTTTTCTTAAACGACTTAAAATGAAAGAGAAGGTTATGTTATTGACTCCTATGATTTTGAACCGATATCTCCGTCATTTGTGAACCGATTAGAGAAAAAAAATATTGAGAAAGGGTACTTCTGATATGAATCTTAAAAAGTCGACGAAAGTTCTAAATTTTTGTGTACTTAGACGAAAATTGAGAATTTTCGTCGATCGTCTTCCATTTCAAGGAATACGTCGTATCCTGGCGCCAAAACGTGTTCCGGATCGGAGGATAATGTAGCCAGTGAACTTACTTTCGCTCGAGGTCTAACATCCTGGTCCCAGGTTGGCAACACACCATTATCATCAGATTTTAAACTTAAATCGTTGCGTATTATTAACATTTTTAATTATTTATACAGGATACTCACGACCTCTTTTTTTTCCGTATTAATAATTAAAAATGTTACCATTACCTTGCTGGTGTCTCTAGGCGACGTGGATTTGTTACCACAGGGAAATCCGTCTATTTGTTTGCCTTCCAATATCATAAAGAGCTAGTGTGGTACCTGATGGAAAGTGATCACCGCCGCCACAAAATTTATTATGTATATTAAATTCATTTATTTATTCATTTATTGTTACGTTAAGACAAAATAATTTCATTTATTTCGAATTTAAAATTCTTTTGTTCTAAAATTGAAAATGAATCAGTTGATTTTTTTTGACATATTTTTGGCTTTGACAGCCTTTTTCATTTAACATTTTTTTATATTTTGATTGATAAAGTATTTTTTTTACTAATCAAGTAATTTTTAACTAGTATGACATTATTACTTGAACTTCTCTTTCATTTCTTTCGCGTGTGAAAACTGTAAACAATGTGACTAATTCTTTTCAATCTTTGCCGAATAGAATACTTATGTCCTTTTCAAGCTTTTTGGCTATTTCTTTTTTTTTCTCTTCAAGAAATGTACAAGTGTGCTTAATTTCAATAAAACACATGCACATTTTACTAAAGTGTACTATTATATTAGAATATTGTATAGAATATATTATATTCTTTCTTATATCGGAATGGGATAAAAATCATTTAAACCAGATTATACCATTTTTTCGTTTGTACTTCAATAGTCAAAGGGAGTAACCCTTTAACTCTTGAGGTACAAAAGAAAAGAAATGGCACAATCAGGTCCAAACGATTTTAAACCCACTTCGATAAAAAAAATATTTTTAAGAACTTTGAAAGTTAAGTAAGTATACGAGGGCGCTGTCTGCTGTGTAGAATAAATAGATCATCCACCTTCCTGCAGGCAGCAGAGGCGAGGGAAGGTTTAATGAGTTACCAACAAAGGCCGATTTTGGTAGAAAGCTCTGATTTAGGCTCGTGCGGGGAGGGATCTACTGTCTTCCCTGTTTCTGCCGCCATGATAACGATGCTGTTCCAGTCTGGAGGTTATTGTAGCTTGCACAATTACATCCCGGCAACAGGTCAGCGACGCACCTTTGACATCTTATTCTCGACCACTTATTAATTAAGTACTAACACAGTTTAGATTGTAAATATGTAATAAATCGTTTATGAGAAATGGAGTCCGCTTTAAAACTAGAAATCCCAAGGAAATAGCAAAACTCCCTTTCAGAAAAATATTATAGTCTGAGAAGGCTTATTTAAAGAGCGTACTAAAAATAAGTGACTATTTTGATGACAAAGAGATAAGGAAATATTTTCAATAACCGACAGTCTTTTTGAATTGGTCTTTACCTCAGAACAATAAAAAGTATAAAAATTCTATTAGTGAATAAAAATGGCGAGTAGTTTTGAGTTCCAAGAAACAAATTATGTAATTTTTTGTTTTTTTACTCAAATTGTTTGGAGAATCGGTTGTTTTCTTGTGGAAAATAATTTCTGGAGATTTTCAAAAACATTTATTATTTTTACATTTTTTAACATATTTGTTGAATAATTTAATTATATATTTTGTCTGTATTATACAAGTCGTGGCGACGAACTACGCATCGCTTGATATCTATAGCTTAAAACAGTTTCTATGGATTGAAACATTGTTTTCTCATTTCCCCTACGATTTTTACAGTTTTTCTTTTTATACGAACGATCTCCTGACTATAACTAAAACAACAAAAAAAGCGTTAGCAAAATAGGTCTATCCGTTCAATTTCGATACGATGCATGAAGCATATTTTATCTTAAAGCGTTAAAAAAAATTTAAGTTTTGGCGTGTCAATATAGAAAGGATACTTTAATTGCGTATAAAGAATGATGACTTAGCATTTAAAATAATGTTTTCCGTTTGATACCTACCTTATCGATACAAATAAATAGCGTAGATCCGAGCTCCGAGAATGGAAGTCAGTCCGCAAACAAGTTTCAAGAAAGAAGATACTCATCTGTCATTAGGTAATATTAAAGTTGATCAAGATTTAAAAATCCTTTAAAATGATATATTTTCTTCTGCTATTGAGCGCTGTCCTTTTGTTATGCTATTTATATCTTCATAGGAAAGTTAACGAAAACTACTGGAAAAAGCGCGGGGTGACGTTCCATAATGAAAATAAAATTATGGGAGTATTTTGGGATTACCTAATAAAAGAACAAGCGTTTTTCGAGAATCTTCACAAAGTTTACAAGAAGTATCCCAATGAACCAGCGGTTGGAATGGGAGCATTGTTTTCTCCATCATTGTATGTGTTAAATCCCACGAACATTTAACATGTACTGTCAGCAAATTTTAATGCTTTCGACCGTAGACTTTTTGCAATCAGGTGACAACCTGCTCTTTCAAAGTGGAAAGAAATGGAAGCTTGTTCGTCAAAATATGACTCCGCTTTTTACCTCTGCCAAACTTAAGAGTATGTACTATGTTATGGAACGAAGCGCCGAAGATTTTGTCAAATATTTGAAAGATAATCCTGAGTTGAAAAATGGTGATATATTTCAAGTACTATCGACGTTTTGTAGCGCGGCCATCGGTGCTGGATTGTTTGGTATAACAACAGAATCTGTTTTTGACTCTCCATTTTTAGTAATGGCTACAACTGCATTTAAATCTACTTTCATGACTAATTTGCGCATAGTATTAGGAATCCTGTGTAAACCAATTTTTAAATTACTGCGGATAGAAATGTTTAAAGCACATGACTCATGACATGAGGCAGGGGCGTATTTTAAAATTGCGCGACCCGGGCTCCTGTAGCTTTCCGCCCCATCAAGGAATGAAAAAAAAACAAAAAAATATAGATTTTAATATTTTACATTATTTTTCTGTGTACAAAATTTTTAACAAATTTATTTATTATTTCGTCGTAATCGATTTTATTTGTCAAATCGGCTTCTATGTTTAATATTGCTAAATTAATTAGCCGTTCCTCAACAAGCCGCGATCTTAAATAATTTTTTATCCTTTTGAGTACCGAAAATGATCTTTCTGCACTACAATTCGTTACTGCAGTACAAAGAAATATGCGCAACGCAATTTCAATGTACGGAAACGCCACTTTTAAATCATGTTTCTTAATTAATAAGTTTTGTTAAATTGTAGTTTATCGTGTAATATCGTGTAATTTATGATTTATTTTATTTATTCTTTTTTAGTTTTAGATATCATTTTTAGTATTTGGTTTTTAATAAAATCGACGCCAATTTTTGTTAGGAAGCTGACATGATTGAGAAAGTTCTTAGCTACATTGCATAAGGATTTCATTCGAGGTTGTTAAATTTTTAAATCGAGTTCAAAAGAACATGGAGGTTCTCAATTCAGCCGGTTTTTTTATGTACAACTATTTCTCCGAGGATTCTGAACCGATTTACGTAATATTTTTTTTGTGTAATGCGGAATAGTTCCGAATTGGTCCCATAAACAACTGATTCAGGTAGGCCCAGTGGTTTTAGTTTGAGCAATTTTCATATTTTTTCACCTACCGTAGGTGTTTATTTGTATTAAATTAAACCATATCAGCTATAAACTAAAAAGTATTAAATAAAAATAACTAAGTTAATAAAATCTGACTTCAAAATTAAAAAGTAAAAATAATAAAGATTAAATATATACTGCCTATTATTTATACTTGTCATTTACTAATAGATTTGAAATCGGTGCCAAGCCTTGAACTAGTAATTGTATCAAAAGTAAGTATGTATTAATTTGGCTTGACACGGACTTTATATCTATTAGTAAATGGGAAATATAAATTATAGGTAGTGTGCACTTAATATTCAATCTTTATTACTTTTACTTTTTAGTTTTGAAGTCCGTTTTTATATTTACGTAGGATCGTTTCGCCAGATCGTGTCCACTTAGTGGAGTTTGCAAGTATGAGGTAAAATATAAAAATATTCTAGATCTAATTTAAAATTAACAAATATTGTTACCCATCCGTAGTACAAGTTTTTTTTGGATGCAGCTAAATTTTAGCCAAAATGTCTAGTGTTTATTTTTTAGTAACTGAAATAACCAACATAAGGCAATTTCACCAATTCGCGTCTACAAATTAAAAATCGCGTCGACCCATGGACCAGTTTGCATCCACCAACTTATAATAGAGTTAAAGGAAGGTTTTGTTAAGAAATTTTGCAAAAATTGTGGGTTTTAACTATATACATATCCCCGAAGAGGTAGGCATTCATAACCGTCATTACCTAGTGTTTGCACCTCAGATGATTTGGAACCCAATATTACAACATCGATTGTTTATAGCAGGCAGTTATCCACTAGGTTATACATTTTTTCTATTTTTCGCATTCACAATACCTTAATTTTAGGGTAAGGACAATTTAAATTTTTCAAAAGATTTCGTTAAATCTGCAGGTAGTAAATTTTCAGTTACAGATTTCATATCAATCACATACATTTTTCGAAAATGTTTAGATTCCTTCAACTTTTTTTGGCTGTCCTTTTTTTATCTTTTGATATCGATATGCTTTTATCTCTATTATTTTCTAATGCATAGAACCCGGCATAGAACGTGGGCTCGGTTGGTAATAGGTTTGCCACCAATCGCATTGTGGTACTAAGTAATAAGTATCTTACGCTAATTGTGGGTGGCCTATTTGTATCTTTGTCATCTTCTTTGGGGTTGCGAGTCTAATTATACTTACATACTCGCATTTACATAGTTAAAATTTATTATACGGCTGCTTGTGTATATGTGGATGAAGGCAGCAACATTTCAATGTGCTTGTTCCTTTCCGGAGCGCTGGTAGGTGCTAGTCCAGATAGGATGATGCAACTCACTTTACCGATTACCACGCCCAGACGTCCTGCGTCCAGGTAAACTGTAACTGTGTCCAGGTAAGGTGTGAGTGTGTGTCAAATGCATGGTAGTGCTGGTAATGTTTTATTTATTAATTTAGTGTACTTTATAAGCATTATTATTGAATATTAGCGTTCTGCACTTCTGCTACACATAAAATATAGGTGTGCCAAATTTTATGCTCCAACGTCCGCGCAATTTTCGTAAACGTATTAATATATAGATTGAATTAAAGGATCAAGTAAAAGATTGTAAGATGAGTGCGCGTCCACCATGGACGCAAACTGACTGATTCATAAAATTGATATGCCAGTTCACGTCTACTTTATTTTAACTTTTAAAAATACAATAATCAATCAAAATAATCACTATTTTTATTCTTTTATTCATTTTCAAGTTCTAGGTACAAATACAATCTTTAATTAAACTTAAAAAATTGAAAAATTACGTATGAGACACGCGCTGGTTCACTACTTTTTTGCTTAAATTATTGATATTTACACAAGTATTTTGTATAGTTAAGATATTATTATTAAGATATTCTTTTGAACGGGAAAAGTTATTCAAACGTTTTTTTGTCTGTGTTTGTTAGTACACTTATTTTTTTGAGAGCTATTTAAAAGGTGTCCGCGAAATGGAGAGTGGACGCGAACAGGCGAGCTTACCTTAGCTATGTTTATTTTAATTTCAGAATTACTCTCAAACATAATTTTGTTTTTTTAATGTTTAATATTTTTGTAGTTCATGCATGAAAGAAATTGTATGAAATTGTAAAACTTCGTTATATTTTTAGCAGGGATGGATGGTACACCGCCGATATAGAAATGAGAGTATGTGCAGGGAAAAGTGTGAATGTAGCACTAGGTAAGCTAGTGCAAAGTGAGGTTTTGAGTCAAAGTGCTAGACTGTGCATAATTCTGTGCTTATCCCAAAGTTATTGTATGGAAGGGAGTGTTGGATATGACAGAAGAAGCATGAGAGCAGGATAAATGCGGTAGAAATGAAGGCGCTACGGAAAATCTGTCGTGGGACGCTCGCCGACCTCAGTGGTAACAGTGAGGTCCGAAAATGAGTAGGATTGAAAGAAAGTAATTAAAATAAGTAAGGCATTAAAATGAGAAAGGGAATGCACAGCGGTTCGGACATGTAGAAATAATGAAAGATTGAAAAAGCAGACACACAATGCAAATGTGGATGGATGTAGGTACCCGGGGAGACTTAGGTTGACGTTTCTCGATCAAATCCCTATATAGCTATCCGAAGGTGGTGTCAAGAGTCTCCGAAACGGGCGTGTTTGTATGAAAAGAGCAATGAACTACTACAACTAGGTGCTACTAGGTAGGTAGCTACTAGGTGGTAGAGTTTCGCAACGACTCACCCGGATTGATACCACCGCCTTATCTATTCCTGCCGCCATAACGTCATGACGTGTTCCGGTTTGGAAGGTAGATATTAGTTTAGTAAAACATCTTTTAATTTGTTTGCGACTTCTAGGTATATCATAGTTTCTCACGTAATACAAATTACAGTACAACATTGTGAAGAAGTTTAGCTGTTTTCGAAAAAAATTGTAAGTTTAACAAAGGAAATAACAGTAGAAGGAAAATCGATATACACATATATACTCGTATATTGAATTGAATTATGTATAAGTTTCAAAAATTCAATATTTCATCATATTTTGTCTCATAAGTATAATATCTACTATTTTAACTGGCCGAGGTAAATTATGAAGTAGCCTTACTAGTAGGTAGGTAGCGTACTGAAGTTGCATGGTTTAGCTCAGAATACTAATAGGTACCTACCTACCTACTATTAGCACATACTAATTATAGTACTAATAAGGTGTACTAGTACATTTTACGGATTGTACGATTGCAGTGCGAATCCAAAAATGTCCGATGTCACAAGACTATTGTATACTTCATAAATGATAATACTTTCATACTGATAATTACAGCAATTAGTGCAAAATTACCTATTCCCTAACCATTCCAAAATATCAAAAATGCACAATTTTATTATTCAAGTTTTTAATTCTGCCGGCACTCTCGGAGTGCAACCCAAGAGGGGTTTTAAGATTTTGTTGGTTTTAGGATTTTAAGATTTTGGAAGGCGAACGAGAATACAGATTTCCTGATGTTAAGAAATTCACGCCGCCTAGAAAATTTGGATATGGTGCATTGCCAACCTGAGGCCGTTATGTTAGGCCTCGAGCAAATTAAGTTAACCGGTTAACTTATCATTCGAACTGGAACGTTAACTGCAAGCACTGAAATTATGATGGCAGGAATATGTAAACCGGGTCGGAGCTGCTGCGAAACTCCACCACCTAGTCAGATGCCAAGGCGTTAGTTAGGGTAATCATCGTAAAGGCGTAAAAGCCAAAAAAATAAAACAAGTAGGTAAAGGTATTGAAGGAACTTATTCGAGTGTATTTAGAGTTCCTACTCATTATAATACACATATTGCGTGCTGCGCGAACAGCGAGCACTTTGTGTCTTCAGTTCTGGCTGTGGCCTCACCGTGAGCTCGCGGTGGTTTGATAGTGAAAATTGAAAAACTCACTGAATATTTGTATTTCAACAGCAGCCATTTTGTTTTTGCAAATTTGAATTTTTTTTAATGAGGCTCTAATAATTATCATCTGAGTGTCATAAAATGATGGTATCTCTAATTACCTGAGTGTCGTCAGTTTGGCAGGCCGTTCCTTAATTTTATACCAGATAAAATTAGCTCATGCTAAAATATGATTTTTTTACTTCAAGAGCAAACGCTATCTGATGTCTGATCTGATGAAAATCAATTTTCAGATGTCGGCCACTCTGTTTTAAAATTTTCTATTTTTTTTTCATTTTCCAGTACCTAATTGCCACCTGAGCTCTAAAAAATGGCGGAGTCTCAGACTCTCTACTTCTTTTCGTTTAGATAGGCCTCTGGTCATCTTTTTTACCAGGTACAGGTGGCTAGGTGATTCATATTTCTAACTTTCTATCTAAAGGCGCAAAAAAAACATTCACTCTAGATCTCATGTAGTTATTTTTCATTAATTACTTCCGTCTGCCATCTTGGATTTCAAAATGGCTGCCAAATTCAGAATCAGCACCCTCGTTTATATCTTAAACAACACCCATATCGAGTATATCAATAACGGTTGATAAACTTAAAACTTACGCTTCGTTTACCGTAGTTTCAATTATAATCTCCAGTCATCATCTTGGATTTAAAAATTAATTAAAAAATTCGTAATCTATGACTCCGTTTACCCCTTATAAGCCAAACTTTCAAAAAAATTCAAAATAAAAAAAAATGGCCGCCATCAAGAAAAATTGTAAAAACCGTAAAGCCACAGCAACACTGAACAATATTTACTATGGAAGCAAATCTCCCTCTCAAACTGTTAAAAATCTACAGCCTTTTTAATTTCGTATGGTGGCCATCTTTTTTCCGACATTTTTAATTTTTTTCGTAAAATTTAAAAACCTAATATAAACGACCAATTATTGCTAAGGAAGAAAATTTCTAATTTTAACGGTTCAGACGCAACAGGCAACTCGATTTATCACACAAATTCCTGCACACGTCGGGAATCGAACCCGACCCTCGCGGTTGGTTGGTGGAGTTAGGCGTGTACGTTAGCCCCTCCACCAACGAGATGGTGCATTTTTCTTAATTTCACATTTAGACTCTGTGGCAAAGGGACCACATTGGAAATGCGCTCTTTCTAAAACAAAGAGTTTTTTTTAAAAAAATCGGTTAAAAATTACGAAGAAAAAGATTAACTTACAGAAAAATAGTAGAGTACTGCGCAGCCACGTGCCCACTTAGCGATCCGCTATTACCTACCTACCTACTCATGCCGTCATAAAACTCTCATGTTTGGATCCGAGGGTAGCCAGTAGACTTGCACATAAGGCCTAACATTCAGGCCGCAGGACATCGACGCACCTCTAACATCTATGGTGTCTATTGGCTACGTTTGTCCCTTACCTTCAGGATACCCGTGCGCTTGTTCCTTGACCTTTCAATTACAAAAATATATAGAAAAAATCTAACATGTAACCTCCTCCTTTTTTCAAAGTCGGTTAAAAATCCAAATGTTTTCATAAAATAATAAATCTTCTATATCTTACGTAAATACTAGATAGCCTTCAAGTTGAGGTTATCTATGGTTTGTTGTCACTTACGTCATTATTATAGCAAATCTCCTTACGCCATTGTGAGATTTTATAATTTAAACACATTAAAACACGACCTAAAATGGTCTGCTAGTTTATGTTTCGCATTAAACAAATATGATAAAGATAAGAAGTAAATATAATATTAGTAGGCAGCAAATTCATTCCAACACTCGATATATTATCGTTTTTGACCAACTTGGCAAAAATGAAGAGGATATACGTTCGACTAATATAATACTGACTTAATTATTTAAATTAATAATACAGACTAATTCGGGGGGGGCAATTTAAAAAAAACTTTTTTTTTGAAAGAGAGATTAAATTCTAGGAAAACCTATGAGAATTGGATGTTTTCGTCGTCGAAAATTTTGTGTACTTGGATGACGTATTCATTATAATCGAAGTCGGATTTTTAGCAAGTGGATCACTTGATGGAAAGTGATCACCGCTGCCGACAATAATATTATTTTTACTAACACAAAGTGTTTATATTCATTTGGGATTTCAAGTTCTTTGATCCTTATAATAAAAAACACATTTAGGGATATTAGGCACAAGTTAATGTCAGTATTTTCTAAATTGCAAAATGAATAACCTTCAAACATCTTCAGGAATATCTTCAAAGTGCCTCCTATCTTATGAACATTCGCTTCGCCCGAGATAGTTTGGGACGTAAGCTATCCTACCTACGGTGACCTACTGAGCAAAAGTTTATTAAAATCGTTTTAGTAGTTAAGGTACATCATCGAATAACGTGACGCGTAATTTATGTCTTTATAAAAAAGAAAGGAAATCGAATAACTTCAAATTACATCTGAAGTAGGTAGTTCCATTGATTTAAACAAGATGTACATAGTTGAAGTTAGCTATACGTACTTGTAATAAAACTGTGCAAGAGTGAATTCTGTGCAATATATAAAATAAAAATAAATATGTTTAGGCAACTAAAACGGTGCTGTCGATCACGTTATATAATTTCTGTCTGTCTGTCTGTACCACAAGCGCGATTTACGTCGACTTTACTAAAGCAATCGTAATATAATTTGTCTGGTGACTGTTTTATGTCTTGAAGAAAGTTACAGGATACTTTTTATCCCTATTACTAAATTGATTCCTGAGGGAGGGGAGTTAAAATCAAAAAGTAAACTGTGTTATATAATACTTATTCATTAACGTGTAGTCTGATTTCACCTACTTGTTTTTAGGGTTCAGTAGCCAAAGGTAGAAAAAGGAACTATTACGGAATTATTATGTCTCTCTCTCTGACCGCCCGTATGTCACAGCCACTTTACCATTAAAACTTGGTAATTAGATGTTTTTTGTGTAACCGCGTTAATTTTTTTTAACAAAAAAAATCGAAGAAAACCGGATACGTCTTAAAAAAATTACATTGGTTTCTAATATCAATTTTTCTCTAAACTAAAAGTTTTCGCGATAGGCACAACCAATGTGCTAAAGGGTTGGCTGAGACTATCGCGAGTGCCAAGTTAACAAAGATGATGAACTCTACTTCTTTTTATAAACCATGTCGGGTTTTTTTACCATGTAAATCTTTATTATTAGGTACTTAATAAGAACTTGATAAATATTTTTGTTTATATATTGACAAATTCTTGTTTCATCAAGTTTTTCTTTTCATCTTGTTTTTTTTGGCATTCAGCATTCGATACACCAGACTGATACGAGAATACATGCACGTAGGGATAAAACGACACGAGTAAATCCAAGTGGGTACTCGATACTTGTATCCGATACCAAGTACATTTAGTATCGATACTTTGAAATGAAGTATCGAGTAGGTATCGGTTAAAAGTACTCATATCAGTAAATTTTATTGTTTTACGGAAATTAAAATAATGGATCTTTTAACATTGAAAAAAAAGTTTATCCTAAATTGAAGTTTCTGAACGCATCCTAGGCTTAGTTTTGTGTAGTTAGTAGCTTTGGCAGTTAACAAGCTTTTTAAGCTATGCCCGCAATAAGTTTAACCGGAAGACATTTACAAATGTTGATTTTCTTGAGCAGCACCACGAAAACGGACCTTTTTTCCTAAATTATTTAAAGATGACGTGTTGTGCTAGCGCTATCCCGTAACACTCATGGTCGGAAGTATCTCATTTTTTTTTATTTTATGTTAGAATATTATTAGTATTTTTCGATAAAGAATACACCAGTACTTGTTACGGTTTTCACTCAAAATTTCCCAAAAACGATACGATACTAGTAACTGTCGATACTTTGTGATCGATACTGAGTAGGTATCGATACTTGACAACCGATACCAGCATCGAGTAAAGTATTGATACCCTAGTGGTATCGTTTCATCCCTACATGCGCGTTTAATTTACATTAGAATAGGTTTGCAATTTTTGCATAATGCAAGAATTGTAAAGAGACAAAAGTTTGATCTTGTTATCCTATGTCGACTAAACGTTTTATAATTACTAACAAATTTGTTATTCAACCTCCTTTTTTTTAAAGTCGGCTAAAAATCAAATGGTTCCATTAAATGTGTATGATTTTAGTATCAGGTTATCTATGGTTTCTGTAACCTGACTCTCTTTACTTTCGTCAGTATTACCGAGCAGATCTCCTCACGCCATTGAGAGATTTTAAAATTTAAACACATTAAAACACGACCTAAAATGATCTGTTAGTTTATGTTGCGCATTGAATAAATATGATAAGGATAACATAAATTTATTCCAACACTCAATTTAATGATATCGCTTTTAACCGACATCGAAACACTAAGGAGCTTATACGTTTGACTCCTATATTTTTAAGTGTGTTTTTTTAATTTCATTTTAGATGAATTTCAGGAAAATCGACGAAAATACTCAATTTTTGTAAAACACTTAAATTAAACTTAGACGACGTATTCATTAAATCTGAAGTGATCAAGCTGGTTCTTAGTCAGTAGTTACATTATAATTATAAATTATGTCGGGTGTTTTTGACTATTTTTCATTTTTCGATAATCGTTTGTTTGACATGTTGCAGTCAACATGAATACTCAACTAATGAATTTGAATCAGTGCTGAGTACAACATTTTAAAGTGTTAGAAGTTGTTACAATCGTATACGTACTATTATTATTTAATGAATAACTTTTTTTATGATATTAGAAGGCATACAAGCAGACGGATTTTCTAGTGGAAAGAAATTCACATCGCCTAGAGACAACAAAGGTGGTAATGGTGCGTTGCCAACCTGAGGCCGGGATATTAGGCCTCGAGCAATAGTAAGCATACCGGCTACCTTGCCCTCCAAACCGGAACGACGTTATGGTGGCAGGAATAGGTAAAGCGGTGGTACCAATCCGGGTGAGTCGCTGCGAAACTCTACCACCTAGTCAGATGTCACGATGTTAGTGTCGGTAAGCCTGTGCTCGCCTTTTACGAGCTGCCTGGCAAGAATGCAGATGGTCTATTCTACGAAGGAGCCCGGACCAACACGGGAGGAACTTGACTTCAGAGAAATGTAAGTGTGCTTAAGGTTAACAATATTTTAAACATCATATTTCATATTTTAAACATATTTAAAACATTTATCTTCTTTTAAACATCACCCTTCATATTTCAAACAGTTGTATAAATTTACTATTAGGAATAACCCATACAAGTAAAAGCTTTTTAGAAAAACATGTGTTTGTTACAAACTTATTTGTACCTACTAGTTTTAGTAATGTGTCGCTTACTATGTGGTCTAGCGGTTTTGCGTCGGACTTGACTTCTTGAGGTCCCGGGTTCGACCCAACCCAACCCAGGTAGGGCAACTAAAAAAAATGGTATATTTTCTATTTTCTAATAAAAAAAAAAGTTGTCAGGATATGTGCCCGGTTGGTAACAGGCTAGCTAAAGGTAGCAAGCCTGTCGCCAACCGGGCGATTATGATAGGTCATGTTGTGGGACTTAGTGTCTTCGGCTAGTCGTGGGTACCCTGGTTGTACCTCTGATTACCTCTTATGGGGGTGAAGATACTTTTAAAATTATTTACTTTATGTGAATTCACAATTTTGTTTGTAAATTGTCGTGGAATGTGTGCCTACAAATATTATAATTAATAATAATATAATTAATAAAATAGTATATTTTATTATTTAGAATCAAAAGGAAATATTTAAACGCAACTTTGAATAAATATTTTGACTATTGACTACTTTTCTTACAAACACAAATTTTACAATATTCGAACCCAACCCCAAAGTAAACAAATTATTTTCTTGATTGTATGGTGTCAGTCAACAGTACTAACACATAGAAACACTGAAATAGACACAGTCATAATATAAGTCAGATACAAAAATCGTCACCATCAGTTCATCACATGACTGCTTGCATGACCCTGTCGAGAATCGAACCCGAACCTCGTGGTTGGTTAGGTGAACCTCGTTAAGCGTAACAATGAGGTGTGCAAACGTTGAAGCTTGCGTGTTATTTTGTTTTGGCATTCGTAACACACCAGACTAATACGAGAATAATAATAACAAATAATATATTTTGTATAAATTATAATAATATCAATTTGCCGTAAATTAGGAGAGAGTTGTAAAGAGACAATTGCTCTTGTTAATTTTAAGTTGACTAACCGTTTCATAATTACATGTAAAATTGTTATTATCTCCTAAACGTCGGATTAAAATCAAAATGTTTCCAACAAATGTTAAAGTATATTATTTTGTATCTTGCGAATATATTGGATAGCCTTCAAATTGAGGTTATCTATGGTTTCTGTCACTTACGTCATTATTACCGAGCAAATCTCCTTACGCCATTGCGAGATTTTATAATTTAAACACATTAAAACACGATCTAAAATGGTCTGCTAGTTTATGTTGCGCATTAAACAAATATGATAAAGATAAGAAGTAAATATAATTTTAGTAGGCAATCAATTTATTCTAAAACTCAATGTGATATTGTTTTTCTTAACCGATTTAAAAAAAAGAGAAGGTCATACTTTTGACTGCTATATTTTTTATGTATGTATAAGGATTACTCCGCCACTTGTAAACCGATTACAAACGATTGATACAAACTTTCTATGTGAATCCTAGGAAAATTCGGTATTTTCGATCGACTTCGATATTTATAGAATAATATGTCGATAATATAGAATAGTATGTATTCGAAGTCGGTTTTTAACAGTTTTACTGCGCTAGGCTCCTTTGAAGAAAAGACCATCTACCTGACTGCCAGCAGCTCGTAAAAGGCGAGCATAAGGGCTTACCGCCACTAACACCGTGACATGTGACTAGGTGGTAGAGCTTCACAGCTATGCATCCGGTTTGTTATCACAGCCTTATCTGTTCCTGCCGCCAAAACGTGTTTCGATACTGAGGATAAGGTAGCCAGTAAACTTATCCTTGCTTGAGGCCTAACATCCCGGCCTCAGGTTGGCAACGCACCAGTACCGTCGTTGGTGTCTCAAGGTGGTATGTAATTTTTATTGTTTATTAGGCCACAAAACGGGGGTACAACTTATATAAAACATATTAAAATAATCCTTGTGAAATAAACATTTTCTAAGCTGACCTCTTCTGGATGTAGAAACAACATCCTAAATAAATAAATAAATAATAACCATTCCTAATCCTTAATAAAATTTCAATATTATCATCTAACAAAACAATTTTTTAAAACTACTTTTGATAGAAGGTACGGAACCACTGAAGATTTCTTTTCTTACCATCAGTCAATCAGGCTGCTTGTTTGACTTCCAATTACATAGAAATGGAGCTAGTGCGTCACCTGGTAGAAAGCGATCACAGCCGCCCACAAATTCATTTTTACTAACACAAATAAAAATAACTGCGTTAATTTAAACCGACTTTAAAACTAAAAAGTAAAAACAAGATTTGATATTAATTATGTACTACCTATTACTTATAATATGTGTTATTGACTAATTGGTTTCAAGTCGGTGCCAAACCTTAAACTAATAATTAATTATATTACAAGTAATAAATTAGATTGACACCAACTTCAAACCTATTAGTAAGTATATATAACACATATAAGTAATAGGTAGTATATAATTAATATTCAATCTTTATTTTTTTACCTTTTAGTTTTGAAGTCGGTTTTAATTAAATAAATATCCCTGAACAACTCGCACAAATTGAATCTAACCCCAAAGTAAGCAAATTATATGCTTGTGTTATGGGTGTTAGTCAACGATGCTAATACATAGAAATACTTAAATAGATACCAGAATAAATTTAATAAACACCCAGACCCGGAAATGCAGACATCTAAATGTTCATCACACAAATGTCTGCCCCCGTCGGGAATCGAACCCGAGCCCCGCAGTGAGTCGATGTAGATAGGCGTATACGCTAGCCACTCGACCAACAAGGCGGTTGTTATTTTAATTTCATACTTGTTAGTTTATTGTTGCTATGATTAAATTTAATAAAAATAAATATCGGGTTCATAAAAACTAAGGGACCTACTTGAATCAAAAGTTTAATGTGACTAATTCAAAACTATTTCGCATCAAACAAAAAATGAATTACGTAAATAGGTTGAGAAATCGGTGTACACGCATAAAAAATATACTGGCCGAATTGAGAACCTCCTCGTTCTTTTGAACTCGGTTAATCACATTACACTCATTTCATATTTCAAGTTCTTCTGCCCTTACATTTAAAAAAAATCAGCAAAACTGATCACAAGTAGGTATGTATTTCCAATTTCTATTACTGCATTTAAGTTGTTCCATTGGGGGCTAAATATCGAAATAGGCTTAGCTTTTCGCAAATACAGGTTAAACTTTTGGTATACTTATCAAACTGATTCTGAATTATAATTTTAATTTTGATTTATTTATAATGTAATAACAGTTTTGTCATTGATAAAGAGGTTTGAACCTTCGTGACCTAGCTAACCGCCGCTTAGTAGTTATTTTTTTTAAAAAATAAAAAATGTGTTAAATGTAAATTAAATGAAAAGGGTTATTAGAACATTGCTGAATATTTATCAGATAACACTGCTTGGGATTAATTGCTCCACATGCCAATCTCTTATAATATATAATCTATCGTTACATAAATTATTGTAAATATATTTTAATATAAGAAAAAATAAGGCAATCCCGCTGAGTTTCTTACCGTATCTTCTCAGTGTGCGGGCGCGTTCCGATCCGGTGATGGATTTATTATTTTATAGACCCGTCACAAGTGCTTCTTGTAGGTTTATGTGAAATAGAGATGATTTATTATTATTAATTTTAAAAGTGTTTTGTCTCTTTCTATCACTTGCACTGAAAGAAGATAACCAAAACAATACAACAGCAATAACAGGAGAAGTGCAGAACGCTACCAACCAATGGGCGACCACTAATTTTAAAAACACTAGGCTATGTAAATTATGGTGTCGACAGTCAGTGTAAACTTTATGTTTTTCCTGAAGAAACCTAAAAAATAGATCAAAGAACAAACGGGTAGCTGTTGTTAAAAGGTAAAAGTACCACCATCTTTGGTGTCTCTAGGCGGCGTAAATTTCATACCAGCAGGAAATCCGTCTGCTTGTTTGCCTTCCAATATCATAAAAATAGTAAGTGATGTTGGACACGACATTAAATTTCAACTTAAATTAAAAAAATATAAGGATATTTACCTACATTGTTTATTGTTGATGACAGATCGCCATCGTATCCAAAACCTAACGACAATTATTAATATGTAACATTTTATAGGAGGCAAAACATCTACTAATCCCAAAAAAAATTTGAAAGCTATTGCAAAAAAGATCGTTCCAAGACCACTTTTAAGTTTTTTTGATTGGTAAAAGTATAAATCGAGGGTTTGCTAATATATCAACAACAGCACATGACAGTAAACTGCTCAGTAATTACGAATTTTCAATAACAAAATTAACTGTGGTCTGTTAATTGGTCACCTCTGTGGTCTAGCTGTCTGGCGTCGGACTTAACTTTTTGAAGTCACAGGTTCGATCCTCGCAACAAAAAAATGAGAAAATGTGTGTTTTCAATTTTCTATTAAAATTGTTGTTGCCCGGGATTGGATATTTGCCCGGTTGGTGCTTGGCTTGTCATCTATCACATTGCGGGCCTAAGTGTCTTCGGTTAGTCGTGGGTATCCTAGTTGTGTCTCTGCCTACTCTGTCGGGGATATGGGAGTGAAGATACTTAAAATTAACTATGACGAAATGTACAGTTTCAATTAATGACTGGCTTCATGTATTTTTAGTGAAAATTAAAACTGGATCTGGGGGCACGGGAGTGCCCCAGCCCAGAAGAGTGAAGCTAAGCGCAAGCTCAAGGGCACTACCTACCTTTTCTCGAAGCGGTTTGTCGTATTTTTGAACCTTCATAACTTGAGTTTGGATTGTACCGGATAAACAAAATTTTCGGGATATGATGTCAATGGTAGACTTAATAAACCTCTAAAGTTTCAATTGCATAGCTCATATACTTTAGATTTTATTGATATCTAAAATACCCCGATTTCGTCACTCACTCACTGACTGATGATCAACATAATTCTTACGTACTTCCTGAAGTCCTAGAAAGCTGAAATTTGGTATGTAAGCTAGTATTAGTACCCAAACAACAAAAAATCCTAAAACTTGCAACTTTTACCACCCAACCCCTTAAACTAGGGGGTGAAAATTTGTTTGAAACGTCTGAATGCGGCCGCGGAGGTTTAAATCTTTTGATAGCTTCGTATAAAAGTGCTGCAGTGTGTACGAAAAAAATCCGAAAAACCCCCTCCCCTCCCAACTTTTCCTACCTCACCCCTGTATCTCAGAAATAACAGCACGTTGAAGAATTTGGTTTGCGGTATCGTATTAAGAGGGCTAAATTATAGTTTAACAAAAATTTTAACTTTCCCCCTCCTCCTCATTTTCACCCCCTAAGCCTGTATCTCAAAAATTACAACACGTAGAAGAATTCTGCTTATTACGGGATCATCTTGTGGGGGCTAAAAAAAGTAGAACATTTTGATGCTAAAGTCTATATCTGAAATAGGGAGTCTAGTGGGTATTTGCCTGGAATTTGATAGATTAAAAGGCCTGGGAGCACAGGGTTTTTTTTTGTTTGTATTTTATGTGCCCGTGTTGGTCCTGGCTCCTTTGCAGAATAGACCATGTGCCTTCCTGCCAGACAGCTCGTAAAAGGCAAGCATAGGCTTACCGTCACTAATACCGTGACATTTGACAAGGTGGTGGTGTTAGAGTTTCGCAGCGACTCTCCCGGATTGGTACCACCGCCTTACCTATTTCTGCCGCCATAACGTTATGACGTGTTCCGGTTCGGAGGATAAGGTAGCCGGTAAACTTTCTTTTGCTCCAGGCACAACATCCCGGCCTCATGTTGGCATAGCTTCATTACCACCTTTGTTGTCTCTAGGCGTCGTAAATTTCTTACCATCAGGAAATCCGTCTGCTAGTTTGCCTTCTGCTATCATAAAAAAAACGATCGATGTAATGTAATTCGGTGCAAAGCACAAGATAGAGAGCTTAAAAGCCTAATTACAAAAGATTAGCTGCGAAACGTAGAATTAAAATTGATAGCAAAATTTTGAAAGGCATTTGGCTCGAACAAGGCATATTTGCAGGAACGCCATTCGGTGTTTTGTCGAAGCTCTGCGACATATTTTATTTTTTGTTTCTGGTTCTTATTACTCTAACGAGACCAAAATTGTTGACGGAGTTGTTATAGCCTCTAGATCCGCTGGTAGTGAGTTAAAGAATTCTTAGAATGATCTTGGTATATAGGGTATAAATGAAACTGCGTGCCCTACATACAGATGTGATTCTATTGATGAACTGAACAACTTTCCCCCAGTAACCCATGCGCGAATCGCAAAAAAATTAGACATTGTATGTAGAATTAGCCGATCAGCTGATCGTTTTTGTTACAAAACGTTCGTTTCGTTCTAATTACTTTTTTATGAATCGCTTATGTAGAATCATCCATGTAAGTCTAACATGCAATTTTATTAACATCCTGTATAGTTAGTCCCTCTCAGGTCGGGTAATTATTGGAATGATCATCCCCCGTGTTGGTCCAGGCTCCTTTGTAGAATAGACCATCTGCCTTCCTGCCAGGCAGCTCGTAAAAGACGAGCATAGGCTCACCGTCACTAACACCGTGACATTTAACTGCCTCGTTGGTCAAGTGGCTAGCGTACTCGCCTAACTACATCTACCAACCGCGAGGCTCGGGTTCGATTCCCGACGGGGGCAGGCATTTGTGTGATGAACATTTAGAGTCTGCATTTCCGGGTCTGGGTGTTTATTAAATTTATTCTGGTATCCGCCTTAACTATTCCTGCCGCCATAATGTCAATGCTTGCTGTTGACGTGTTCCGGTTGGAGAGTGAGGTAGCCGGTAAACTGACGTTTGCTCGAGGCCTTACATCCCGGTCTCAAGTTGACAACGCATCATTACCATCTTTGGTGTCTCTAGGCGACATGAATTTATTACCATCAGGAAATCCGTCTGCTTGTTTGCCTTCCAATATTATAAAAAAAATCAGGAAATGGCCGGGCTTCAGTGGCAACAAATCTTTTCAATTCCCAATATGTGTCGCGTATGCTATCACCATTCATAAAGGTCAAGGGCCAAGTTTGAATAATGCTCTCATTGATATCGGGTCATCCACATTCTATTGTGGGCAGGCTTATGTAGTTCTCTCTAGAGTGACTAGTTTGCAAGGTGTTCACCTTATAAATATAGACTTCAGTAGTATTAAGGCACAACAGACAGTGATAGGTGAATATAATCGCCTAAGAACCAAGTATCGCCCTGAGCTACCGCTTATTGTAAACAGTAAGCCAACGGAAAATAAAGGCAAAGATAGAGAATGGAAAAAAAGAAAGAAAAAATGAGCGACAAAAAAATACTCGTGTAATAATATCATAAGCAACCTACAAAAATTTTATACTCAAGTTACGGGGAAATACTACAGCCATGCTCGTACCGCGTAGCTCGTAGCGCGTAGCAGAATTTCCCCGCTGTAATCTCGTAGGCGTGCAAACTACAAACAAAGGTTCAAAGCTGCCACATTTTGGTTTATAAGATAAGTAGAAGAGTAGTACGAGAGGATGATGAAAATGTGGACGCCTGCGCAAATTCTTAGGGCAATACTACATAATACATATATTCCGTTTTTTATTACGTAGGCTCTCTCTCGTCTATCTGCCTGGCTTCCACCACATTCAAAACCCTTTTCATACAAATACGCCGGTTTCGGAGACTCTTAACACCACCTTTAGATAACACCCGAGCGATAGGTCTCCTCTTGAATCTACATCCATTAACATTCGCATTGTATATCTGCATTGTCAATCTTTCATCAGCCATTCTTTTTACATGTCCTAACCAGCGGAGCTTGCCCTCTCTCTTTTTAACACCAACACTTTCTATCAATCCTACTCTTTCTCGGATATCACTATTATAAATGCGGACACATCTTTTTATTAAAATAAATAGTTTAAATATTGTTATTGCCTTTTTTATTTTAATATCAGTTATTATGGGCCGTCCCCAACCTGTCGTGTAGAGTGTTTTTTGTGCTAGAATCAGTATTTTTGATGAGAATAGTAAAAGGGAAAGTTGTATGTATAACCACATTTAAGATAGCGGGCCGGGATTGTGTTTTTTCAGTTGCTTACCGATTAAATAGTATTCTACATACATACCTGAATACGGCTGAAAGTTATTCAATGATGTCTATTGAAAAGATAACTGGTCGTGACAATTGGGAGAGTTGGAGTTTTCCTGTCACGACATATATACTTGCAACATAAAAAATTAGAATGAATCTAAAAGTACCAGGCATAACGTAGGGGGACGTTACACTGGCGCCCAACTTTTAGGTACCTTTTCGAAATTGTAAAAATGAGCTTCCTCTAGCTTGGAACTTTGGCAATTAAATTTGGCTACTATCTATTTGTTATCTTAGCTATTTCTGCCAGCATCATCATCTTACTAACTTAACATTCTCTTCTCTTCTTATAACTACACATTAGGATTTCATATTTTATTTTCACACCTACCTCAAAAAAAGATCAATCAAAAGAAAACTATTACAAAAACTAAAAGGTGATATTGTACGGTTCTTTAACAGAGACGATGTTTCAAGAATGACTGCTGGAAATAAAGAATATGTAACTCGGAACAAAATTAAAAAATAATGAAGATATTTATTGAATTTGACGAAAAATTATCATAAACTCTTTGAATCAGAATACATAAAGTTACTTATTTATTATTTTTTCAGGCAAGCTATTTTCGGTTCTAATAGTTAATTAAAATTCTATTAAATTTATTCTAGTATCTATTAAAGTATTTCTTTGTATTAGTGTCGTTGACTAACACCGAGAACACAAGCATATAATTTGCTTACTTTGGGGTTAGATTCAATTTGTGTAACTTGTCCAGGGATACTTATTAATTTACAGTGATAGAGAGACGTGCTCATGTAAAACTCATGAGAACATGGAGCTAATTTAAAAGTACTTACTTCATGTTCAAAATGTAATAAAAGAA
Organism: Calephelis nemesis; assembly: GCA_002245505.1. NCBI lineage: Eukaryota > Metazoa > Arthropoda > Insecta > Lepidoptera > Riodinidae > Calephelis > Calephelis nemesis. The sequence continues at coordinate 6,237 of NJDD01003725.1, read as the reverse complement.
AGATATTCTACTGAAATTATCAAGTCTTTGTTGCTAGGATTTGTTAAACACATGCAACGCCTGCAAATATAAAAAGCTTAAAACACTGTATTATAGATGAATATAAAGAAATAAAATTCGAACAAGGGGAACAAAAAAAATACATTGCAAAATGTAACTCACATTTTCACTAAGTCAAAAACGACAATAAAAACAAGCTGACGGATTGTTATAAAATCACGTCGACTAGACACCAAAAGGTGATTCAGGCCGGGTGTACCTATACAACCCTCTAAAACTGAACATAACATTAAAATTCAGTCCAGAACTTCTTGTACCTATACATACACATAAATACATAACTTTACGCAAAGTTCCTGATGATGTAGGCAGAGTATATTGAGTGTCAAACCTAACGGTCCTGGCAGAATTACCTTACTTCTTCCATATTCATTACCCTTTTCATACAAACGCGCCGGTTTCAGACACTCTTGATGGTATCAATTGGCTAACAACCCCAGAGATTTTGATGATCGTGGAATGACAACCTAAGACTCTCCGAGTACCTACATCCATACACATTCGCTTTGTATATCTGCTTTGTCCATCTTTCATCTGTTATTCATTCTACATGTTGGAACCAGTGGAGCATGGCCTTTCTCATTTCTTCATCCACTCTTTTTCGGATGTTACTTCAGCGAACATAACACCACAGATTTTCCGTATCGCTCTCACTTCTGCTTTTTGTAACATATGGAAAATTCCCATGGATTTCCCTGGTCGTTAAGGAACAGCGGGTTCCATACGATTATGTTGCTGCCACCCGGCTGTTTCTCGTCTTCATTTGGTATCTCGTCAGGTGGCGGGAAGAGCTTTCGAAGTGTGATGAATTGTCTCACTTCACGTACCCTACCGTCGGCTATGAAACTCTTTAGTTAAAAAAGCTTTATGATACTTTTAAATTGTTGCCAGTTGGCTCATAATTACAAAATAAAGTTTATTGTGGAATCGTACAATTATCTAAAATATGAATACAATAGTAATAAAGTGCAAACGATGAAGAGTATACATTCTTTATGTACAAAATCAGTCTCGCCTCACCAGTAGTCATAGTCTAGGCTACCAAGGTAAAAAAAAGGTATTACCGCCGAATTTTTTGACCCTGCATCGATTTACATGAAACTTTGGAATTAAGCTTGTCTTACCTTATCTTCAAAATCCACCCTATGCCAACATGTGCAAATTACTCTAAGGGGAGAAAACTACCCTATTTTTTCCAAAATATCAATAAATTATAAGTATAAGCATTTAATGAGTAGAAAAAACTTGTATGGGTTAATTAAAAGTTGCTTAATGCTTCAATACGATATTTATGATTTTTAACCCTGTTTGATGTATTCACCCCTTTTAAAGCACCCCCTTTATAAGGTACTAGCTGCGCCCCGCGGTTTCACCCACGTAAGTCCCAATCCCGCGGGAACTCCGGGATAAAAAGTAGCCTATATGTTATTCTGGGTCTTCAGCTACCTACATACCAAATTTCATCGTAATCGGCTTTGTAGTTTTTGCATGAAAGAGTAACAAACATCCATACATCCATACATACAAACTTTCGCATTTATAATATTAATAGGATGATATCATAAAATTAATTATAAATTATTCAGTGACTTTTTTCTGGATAAATTATGTTGTAATTACTCATGTGGTAGAGTTTCGTAGCGACTCGCCTGGATTGGTACCATCGTCTTACCTATTCCTGCCGCCATGACGTCGTGACGTGTTCCGGTTCGGAGGGTAAGGTAGTCGGTAAACTTGCTTTTGCTCGAGGCCTATCATCCCGGTCTCAGGTTTGCAATGCACCATTACCACCTTTGGTGTCTCTAGGCGGCGGATAATTCTTACTATCACGAAATCCGTCTGCTTGTTTGCCTTCCAATATCATAAAAAAAATGTTCGACACAAAAAAATTACATCCCCAATGTTCAACCCTTAAAAATCACCCCTTATTTCGAAAACAAAATTGGAAAACATTATTTATAGATGTATATATTTTTTGATAACTTATTTATTGTGAATAGATATTTTTTTATTTGTACCTACTTATTTTAATATTTTATATTCATAATTTTCAACCCCTATAAATCAACCCTTATGACCTAAAAAATGACGACATTTATACAACGTTATACTTGTACATTCTTCAGAAATTAGGATATATTTTATTAAATTGATAGGGAATATTAAAATGTTAAGTTTATATTATTCTTTCTTATGTACAATTGAAATTACATAAAAATGATCAAACATTATTTTTAAAAATTGTCATCATCGTCGTCACTAATTTCATTTTCTTCTTCTTGGAAGTATCGGCGCACAGTTTTCACAATCTTGGCCGGCACAGTGACCACATGTTGAATTGCAGAATAGCCCAACTTTCCGGCAACCGCATGATGCACAACATCCCTTCTTGCAATTGCAAAATATCATTTGCAGAATTTACTGTTTTGCTTGGCTGTTCTGCATTCGTATTGGCTCCAATGGGTCTTCATTTTCAATCCATCCCCAGTCCAAAGGTTAATATTTTTATTACCAAGCCAAACTTGAACTTGGTAATAAACCCTTTTTGTATGCTTATCTAGAGCATACATTGTAGGTACAAGGGATGATAGTTTTACAGCGCTATTTTTTGTCGTGGCTGTAATGAAGGATTCATATTGTTCTTTTTCTAAGTACTTCTCAATCTTGTCAATTTTATGCATTTTATTTAATTGAGTAGTTTTAGAAGCCCCATACAAAATAATTGAGCAGTACTTGCCGGCTTCTAAAATTTCTTCTTTTGTAGAATTGATATAGTAAACTATCCTCCCTTTAATCCGCCCTTTTCTCCATCATGTCAACATTTTTTTTACCTTTATTATAAAAAGCTGATGTTGTATCATAGCCAGTGTACGAATGAGAAAAGGCTACAAACTGCGCACCTTCTGGTTTTTTGGCCATATCTCGGTAAATATTCAAGCTATTAAGTAGCTCAAAACGTAGTTTTAAAGGGAATTATAAGCTTAATAATAAGCTATAAGCATGTTAAAATTTTACATTTTCTGAGCCCTTTATTTTTTAAAGGGTAACGTTTCAAGGGTTCTAAAATGGCATCAGTCATATGTTAGGGCAAGCTTTGGGAGGTCATATCTCAGTTATTTTATGAGCTAAAAAAAATTGAAAAAGCAAAATGTATAATTTTTGGACTTCAGTCATATTTTTTTTGAAATTATGCATTCTAAATTATTTCAAACTCTCACAAATCATTGTAAGTACATAAATAAAGTAAATTGACCATGAATTATATTTTATTGCAATTTGGGTACTATTGCCAAGGGTGAAATTGAGTTTTTTTTAACAAAAAAAATATAAATCCATTTTATTTCGGAAATGACTCTCTTAGTTTTCATGCTAGAAACATCTAGTAACCCTCACTTTAAAGCTCTTTAAAAATATTTTGAAAAAGGTTCTATGCAATTTTGTCGAAAAATTGACCATTTTCCGTTTCTGACGTTGAATAAAAAAAATCGTTCAAATAATGTATTCAACCTTTAATAAATCATTACTCGGTTTGTATTAGGGTTACAATCAACTAAAAGGCACCAATCACTTTTATGATTTTTTATAAGCTTCATTTTTGGTTCTTACACATTTAATGATGAAATGAACAGTTTTATGAAATTATTCATAAAAAATCGAATAAAAACGCGTTTTTTTTTCATGAAAAATGCCAATTTTCAATCGCGTATTAGTCGAAAACTATTGAGTTTTCAAAAAAATGCTAAAAACAATGTTTGCTTAAATTTAATGGTTAATTTCCACAAAAAAAAATTCACCCCCTAGTTGGGATGGAACTCACCCCTAGCGAAAAGCACACATCGGGATAGGGTAGATTTTGCTTTTTGAGGTATATGTAGGGGATACCTCAAAATTTCATGAAAATCTATGCAGGTTCAAAAAATTTGGAGGTGAAAACTTTAGTAGTTTGGACTATCAGTATCACCGTGACCATGCAAAAGTAATATTTTCAAATCTGATCAATGTAATCGCAAAATGCTCGGTATTTAGTTTCCACTTGTCCCAATATCTGTAATAGAATTTTGCAAGTCACATTTTATTCACTTTCCGGTTATCGATTAGACAATAATTTTACACGCATGTGTAAATTGGGTAATATTATGACTGATCTTAAGATAAAACTGGAAGAATTTGAGCTTAGTCAGATCGTCAGATCGTAAGACAGCGCAGGTCCCATACGCGAATAAGACGGCGCAGGGCACTTGCGCGAGATTTTAAATGAAACGTAGATTCATTGCTGTTTTTGTATTGCTTAAATATTTCCGACGAATATAGGATTCGCAATGGATAATATGCCGCAATATACTTACCATTACATTCTTATAAGACAATATGATAGCAGATACATATCATATAAACAGACATTGCTCTATTTGTTCCATCTTGAAAATAAGCTTTATATGTAGACGAACATTACCCACCACCACCCATGGCCCTACCGACCTCTCGGTCATACGGACCGCGTCGTAGCCGAAACGCGGGAGATGCGCTGGGAACGTTGTCTATGTTCCGCTCAAGCGCACATTCTCTTCGCTCCCTACAAATTCTTCCTAAATGTCCCTAGGGAACACTCTCCCTATTCTGGGGCTGACCCGTTCACTAGCACATTCTTCGCCGCCGGTCAGTTCTTCCTTTTTCCTTCTCTTGTGCCATGCCCTCACAAAACCCTTAAATCGCGCGTAGTTCGCCTCTGACGACACCAGGTCCGAGAAGTAAACAGGCCCTCCAATCGCACTCGTTATCCCGTCAATCATTACTGCCCTTTCAGGTGCGTACAGCGTGCATTCCCAGAGGACGTGATCCCGCGACTCCTCAGCCTCCCCACATGAACACATTCCAGAGTCACTAAGGCCAAGTTGCCTCAATCGCCCCCTAAAACAACCGTGTCCCGTAAGCATTTGCGAGGTCTCGTAATCCGGTTCTACCCATTTAGCCTCAACGCGACCCAGAACGGAAGGGAAGAAGCGTCTGAGATCCGCCCCTCTATCCTCGGACCCCCAACGCTCCTGCCACTTCAACATGATGTCAGCCAACACCTTCTTTTTTCGTAGCTTCTCCTCCTTCGCGCCCAACGGTTCCATCGCTCGCAACGCCTCCACGGTGCCCGCGCGAAACACCTCCAAATCTGCAGGCAAAACCCCTGCCAACACTGCCAGAGCCGGTGTACTGACGGACCTATAGGCCTTAGTCAGCAACACCAGTGCCGGCCGCTGCGCTCTAAGCAGCCTGCTTCGCACCAGGTGCATCGCAACCCTGTGACGCCAGATGGACGCGGCGTACGTCAGGGTTGCAACAAATGTGCCCACGTACAAAACGCGTAACGCCCTATATTTAATCCCCCATGAGGACGCCGATACGCGTGACATCTTGCCGAAGCATTTGGCTGCCCTGTCGCCAATGGCCTGCGCATGGTCTAAAAACGAGAGGCCGCTATCAATGAGTATACCCAGAAGGGTGACTGCCCTGACTGCCCTAATGGACGACCCTTGCAACCTGATCACAGGCGGCCGCTGCAGCTTACCTTTTAGAGTTATCGTCCGCGACTTCGCTGACGAGAACTCCAACCGATTCCTGCTGCCCCACTCTGCGATTGCCTCCATCGTGGAGGACGCCTTACCCTCTATTTCCGCTCTGGAGTCGCCCTCTATTACGATTGTGACATCGTCCGCATACGCCGTTACGTATACCCCCGTTAGAAATGGCAAACGCAGGAGATCGTCCACCAATATGCACCACAGGGTCGGCCCCAGAACAGAGCCTTGAGGACAGCCCATAGTGCACCGCTTCCAAACACTACACCCACCCGCAAACATACCTACCCGCCTATCAACAAAATATGAAGTAACTATTTTATATATGTTGGGCGGGCAGTCACCCTGCTTGTACTTCAGGAGCACCATCGGCCACCACGCGTGATCGAAGGCCCCCGATATGTCTAATAGGATAGCCTGCACGTACTTGCAAGCCGAGTCACGGACCCGCCCCAGGATCTCTCCCAGAGCAGTTACCGTGCTCTTACCACTCACAAATCCGTGCTGGCCATCAGATATCCTGCTATATAGGCCCGGGGTGCAGGCACATATCATCTTTTCCAGGACCTTCCCCATGATTGGTAGTAGCGTCACCGGCCTGTACGCTTTG
>NJDD01003724.1:0-11114 GCA_002245505.1 Calephelis nemesis | reverse complement strand
GCCTGGCAAGAAAGGCAGATGGTCTATTCTGCAAAGGAGCCCGGACCAACACGGGATTTTAAGTGTATCATGAAAAATAAGAGATTAGTTTAAAAATGTTAAAACCGTTTATGAAATTTTCTATTGCTAACAGTTTTGGTGATACACGGAGAGTGTATCAAAAGTTGCCTAATGTGTTAAATTTACCAAAAATGTAGCAATAACAATTATGGTGACGGTTACAGTAATGGTGTTGGTAAAAGGTTATGACGATGGTGGTTATGGCAGTCAATGTCTATAGATAATGTCGATGGGCGAAATTAGAATCAGCTTGTTTTGTTTTAAATAGGATAACAACCTTCAAATTCCAAATGAACCCCTTACAAACAAAAATATCCGCAGTGAAATCGGCCAAACAGTTGTAAAACTATTGCCACAGACATATATACGTTCTTCGTCAAGAGTTAATAAATACCCCCATCCCCCACTGGGAGTTAAAACAGTGAATGTTTGGCAGCTTAGATGCAACAAACAAACACAAATACACAAAAAAATGTGTGCGTGTACCTACTAGCGTACACTCGTAAGAACTGAAGAAGTGAAACTTCTTTATGATGTTATTGTTAAAAAAATAATTTACTATATACAACTTTAGAAACTTTTACAGAAATTGGTAAAATAAAGTTTATTGCCAATCCCTATTCCGCTGGAAAAAGTATACCTACTTCGAACCACGCGTGGTAGGGATAAGAACAAAGATGGCGATGACTTGATTGAAGAGGCCCAAAAATTATGATTTTGTCGGCATGTAAGGTAATGGCTTCAGTATTCTGGGGTCTCGAAGGGTAAGATTGTGATTGATGTGTCAGACTACAAACTCTGATTACAACAGTGTCTTACTACATCGTTTACGAGAAGTAATAAAAGAAAAACATCCAAGAAAGCTCAGAAGAAAAATCTTGTTCCATCAAGATGACGTCCGTGTTCACATAACTGTGCAATGGCTGAAATGCTTTTTTTTTGAAATGGCAAATATGTTGCTAACCGCGAGGTTTTTACAACTTTACCGGACTATGGTTGAATTTCACAGTTGTGGGTTTGAACCATTACCGCATCCGCCTTATTCACCTCATCTGCTATCGTCAGACTTCTTTTTGTTCCCTAACCTTAAACTACCACTTGTGAGGTCAAAAATTTTCGAAAAACGACGAGGTCAAAATAGCAGTAGCGGCGTATTTTGACTCTAAGAAAGAATCATTTTTCTTCAACAGTTTAAATGTTTTGATTGGGAAATGGCTAAAGTGCAATTCAACATGAATTTATTTTCTTGGTAAGACCAAATACTTTTTAATCCACCCTCGTCATTGATTAATTAGGGCCCAAATGTTGATGTAATTGGTTCATGAGTTTACTTGTAATTAAATAACACACACATATTTAAGTATATGTAAATCTTTCCACATTTTACTAAGCGTTCCTTTTCACGAAGCTTTGTTTATGTATTTATCTACATATATTTCAGTCATCTCCCATGGGAAACCTTTGTGTAGGTTAAATAGTCTACTTGTCTGTCTGTCTCTGAGACATCCATTCTAAAGTAACGCGATCTGTTTAAACAATGAGACGTTCTTTAATAACATATTTACTACTTATAATCAAACGTTATCATAAAATTTTCAGAATTAAGATATCCGGCATCGGACTTAACTTCTTGAGGTCCCGGGTTTGACCCCGAGGCCGACAACAAAAAAATAGCAAAAGGTGTTTTTTCAGTTCCTTAACAAAATAACGTTGTCGGGAATTGGTTATGCACCCGATTAGCGATAGACTTGCCACCTATCATATTGTAGGACTTAGTGTATTCGGCTTGTCGTGGGTGCCCTGGTTGTGCCTCTGCCTACCTCTGCGGGTATATGGGTGTAAAGACTCTTTTTTTAAGAAAATATGAAATTAGCTTCTTTGTTTTTACGTAATGCATAGACAACACATGTACAATCAGAACACACAGACACGTAGTTGTATGTTTAGGTGCGGCCCTGTAACATATTAAACTATTTTTCCAAATTATTAAAGTTATACTTCTTTTGGTTCGTTAGGCAAAAATGATGAGGGTAAATTTTTACGATGCGCGCGCACACCGTCACAAAAAACCGACTAAACTAAAGTTTTTAAAAAAAAAGGTACCAACAAAGTAAAAGTAAAGACATCTACGTATGTTTGCGTGAGAACTGACAACTGTATTCACAATATTTCTCTATTTCTATAAGTGTCATTTTGTCTACAAATGTAAAATAAGGCAAAAGATAAAATTTTTAAAAGATTTTTATCTTATTACGCCGAAGAAGTATAACTTCTAACGCGTGTACATAAGTACACACATATTTTTTTTTTATAATTTACCGACACTATGGTTTTTTGATTTTATGGTATTTGCAGATTTAATAAATTAAAAATACCTTTGCTCTATTTCTAAATGCTAGGTATATTTTATCTTGAATCTAAATCACATCCTTAAATGGCATTATATGAATGAATGAATAATGATATACCTACAAACATAAATTTGTCGGTCGCGGAAATCGACGCGCTTGATTCTTCTTCGTTTTTTTACAAGTCATTTAATATATAACAAGTATGTGTCTATAATAAGATCCTGTTCACTCGAGAATGAATATTAATTTATTTATTAACTAGTCACAAAGAAAAATCTCGCGGCATTATAAAACCTTATTGCATTAGTCATCATAATTATTATGACTCAACGACCAAGCCTTAGTTTTCAAAAAAAGTAATAAAAAAATTTACGTTGGTATTTTTTGCATTAGCAATATTTTTTTTAGATTTAAATATAGAATGTCACGGGAACTAATCCGTTTTCATGAATTTTTATCGCAGTTGAACTGCAAAAAACTGACTTCGACTTAAATAAGTCAGAACCGTACCTACACAAAAAATAATCCTCGGTTTCCCTGCTATTCTATTAACAAATCCAAAAATGTCCTACTCCTTCGGAGAATAGACAGTCTGCCTTGGCAGCTCGTAAAAGGTGAGCATCGGCTTACCGTCACTAACATTGTGACATACTACTAGGTGGTAGAGTTTCGCAGCGACTCGCACGAATTGGTACCACCGCCTGCCGCCATAAAATCAGTGCTTGGCGTTGACGTGTTCCGGTTCAGTGCATTTAGGTAATTTTGATCGATACCTAACATCCCGCCTCAGGTTGGCAACGCATCATTACCACCTTTTGCGGTAGGCGGCATGAATTTCTTACTATCAGGAAATGCGTGTACTCGTTTTTTTTTCAATATCATAAAGATAAAAAAAGTAAAAATATTTCAAATAAAAATAAAATATCGGTTCAAAAACGGCATATAAACTGAATGTAATAAAAACATAAAAGTCAAACATGTTTTGTAAGTCGGTTACAAAGAATAAATAATGTTGACATTTCACTAGGGTTTCTCGTGCAAATTGGAAATTGGATGAGATTTGTTATTTTATGTAATATCAAAGCTAATAATATTTCTTTTTAACATTTAGTTTTAAAAGAATTCAGCGAATCCTATAAAATAATGTATTGTTAGTATTAGTAACTAAATGTCAATAATTCGCTATTATTTTGTTTAAAGAGTGCCTAAAATGATATCACAAAATCACATTTTGGGCGCGTTCCATTCGTACTTTCTCGTATTTATAAGAAATAACGATTCGGCTGTCGAATAGAATAGAAATATTTTTATTCACATTCACCTTACAAAAGGCACTTGTGACGAGTCTACATAATACTAAAACTACCACCGGATCGGAACGCGGCCACACACTGAGAAGATCCGGCAAGAAACTCAGCGGGCTTGTCTTTTTTTCCTTATTCTATACAAATTTATTAGTATTACATCACACATTATTACTAGTAAGAGAATGGTATGAGGAGCAATTAATCCCATGAAGAGCAATTCACAAAATATAAGTACTTAATTCATATATCCGAAGGTACTTCATGGACAAGTATTTTATCCACTTAACGACATTTTTTCCTACTAGACCTAACTAGGATCATCATTAAGATTGGGGACGACCTTTTAACTTGCACAAGTGTAAAATTTATAACACAGTCATGCAGGCGTCAATCAATTCCATCAGTCATAAATTGTGTTTGAATGTTAGTTAACCAATGTAATAATATCGACTTCATACAAATGCGTGTAAACTTACTACACGGTAGGTTACCCGTCAGTCATTGCAGAGACTCAGGAAAAACTGACATAATTTAATCGCAGTAAAACTGCATGAAATTTTTTGGGACTTCATTATCAGATCTGGACCGGAAGTTACCTCTTTCAAACGAAAGAGGAATTTTAAGACAAGGTTTAGAAATTACGCAAAAATCAGTTGAACGAAAAATCGAACTTACGTAATATTGTTTTCGAATGAGTGAATATATAACCTTCTCTTTCCAAAATCGGTAAAAAAACACTGTCGATGAACAGCAGTGAAGTGATTTTTTATCAATTCTAAGATTTAGCGAAAATGGGTTACAAATACATTTTTTCAAATTTAAAGAAAACATATAGATACTCTGGAATGTATTCAAGAGTATCTGCTCTTTCCGGGTTTAAAGTTATGAAAGTTAGGTGAATCATAAATACTGAGAGTTTCTTTGTATGTAATTTCTGAACTGTGCAAATTATGAGATAGAAATATTTACCGGAAAGTATTTAAAGTTTATCCTGAAAACAAGTAAAATCAAACTGCGTGGTATTGAATTATACCCAAGTTTACGCTTATGTTTCTTATGTCTCCTGTACCTGTTCTACTACCTTCTCCGAACATAATGTTCAAATTCAAAAACATTCAGGGTGAGCTGCGGTGAAAAAATGATGGACAGACAGACTGACAAAACTTTTTAAACTACTTGAAATGTATATTGCTGTCATTTCATATATTGGATATATAAAATTCACTCCTTTACAGTATCTGTAGAATACTTATTTACTAATTGAATTCCTTGCAAAAATTGTGCCGTTTTAGTATTGTTTTGATATTTTAAATCTGAAAATGAACATTTGAAAATATATTGACAATGGTAAGTAATAAATAAAATCACTATTAGTTTGTGACAATGTTGTCAGGTAAATTAATTAAAAACTAACAAAACAAGAGATACGAGTTGTGTACCAAACAGGACCATCATAAAATCTAAGTTGGGTCATCGACTTGCATTGGTTAGGTTACAGCAATAACTTAATCAAATTTTGTATAAAATGGCATGACAGTTATTTAAATTTTATTTAATGGTATAAAATAATCACATAACAATTAATTTTTATTTGAAGAAATTACTTTTTTTTATTATAATGGAAGGGTAACAAGCAGACGGATTTCATGATGGTAAGAAATTCACGACGCCTAGAGACACCAAAGGTGGTAATGGTGCGTTGCCAACCTGAGACCGGGATGTTAGGCCTCGAGCAAAAGCAAGTTTAGCGGCTACCTTACCCTCCAAACCGGAACACGTCAACGGCAAGCATTGTATGTTATGTTGGCAGGAATAATTAGGGCGGTGGTACCAATCCGAGCGAATCGCTGCGAAACTCCACCATCCAATACCATCTAATAGGATGTCACGGTGTTAGTGACGGTAAGCCTTTGCTCACCTTTTACGAGATAAATGGCAGGAAAACAGATGGTCTATTCTGCAAAGGAGCCCGAACCTGTTGTGTGAACCGAAACCCACATTGGTTTAAAGTTAATTAATTCTCAATGTAGACGACAATATTTAACAATATTTCTTTTTATTTGAGAGGTTAGCAACAAGGGAAGCACACATCTCTTTTGATGACAGAGGATGCACATAGATGCCATAGATGTATGTCGCTGGCCTATGCAGGAATGGAAGATCTATTGTGCAAGTCGTAGTAATGGACGTGGAAAGCTAAAATTATGTGATAAAGTTAATGGAAATTCAACATTCATAACCACTAGCTGGAGTAAAATGTTATCCAAAACGGTGACTACTTCTTCTTAATCGTTACCATAAAACCAAAAATTTTTGTCTACATACTACAAGTAATGAAATCAAGCTTTGAAAATATGATGTTTCAAATTTATGAGACTACTAGCTGACCCAGCAAACTTCGTATCGCTTGACATTAATGCTTCGATAGTCTGTCGGATCCGATGTGAAACATTCCAAAAATCAACGACTACTTATTATTAAAAAAATAAATAAAAAAAACATTTTCCAGGTGACCAAATTGTAAATCTAAGCCATTCTCGAATTCCCTTGAATACACACAATTTTTTTTTTTCAAAATCCGTCCAGTCATCTAGAAGGAGTTAAGTGTCACACACATGAATACGAGAATTATATATAAAGATTTATGATGAGGCTTCATAAAAATCATTTTTTGATTTTAGCAAATCATTTACTAAAGAAAACGTATCTATTAAGTCCAAAGGTTTATATTTTCCTTTTTTTATTCTTGGCAGGAACTAACATAAACGTTTAAAATCATAGGTCAGTCTTAATGCTACAAAACTGCAATATTTTGCACTTCTATTAAAAATAGTTAAGTTACATAAAAAGTCCACTTAATTCGTTATGCATGGTTATATTTTCTTACTTAAATTAAATAATATTTCGCAAGGTTATTTGCAAGGCTTCATTTTGTACAATTGTTTGGAAAATGGTTTAATAAAATTCGATTTTTATATTTTGTTAGTTATTTAAAACTATTGCCGCTGCCTACACGCCGTTTGTAGTACAGTTAATGACGCTTACAATATGGCAAACGAAACCTTAAACTATTCAGTTATCGATGTTACCATACTTAACTATCTTACTAGACAATAGATGTTTGTGACAACATGTTCAAATCAGAGCCAACGCCATAACTTTTCCTGTTGCCATAACGTCAGTTTTTTTCTCCGTCTTGTGGTGATGCATAGCATAGTGTCACTGATAAAACGTATGTGTAATAAGTAACAAACTTCCAGTGTTAGTTTTGCTTCAAAATTTACCAATTTGTTATATTTGAAATTTATGGAACCAATTTTTTGGCATATTTTTGTATTTACCATATTTTTTAAATCAACGTGGTTGAGAGAATCTTAATTATGGTTGATCGATATTACTTTTAAATAAATCTTATTTATGGACTTTGAGTTATTCTGTTACAATGTGCAGAAGAAACTATCGTCCAATAGATTACTAGTGTCTAAAACTAGACAAGAATTAAAATAGCAATTGGTATGAGAAGATGTTTAAATACACAACAATATATTTTCACAAACTTTCGTATCAATAAAATTATATACTAGTTGTTGCCGGCGGCGTGGTTGACGATTCCACAGAAAAAAAATCGGGGTAAAAACTATCCTATGTGTTAATCTAAGTTACCCTCTACGTATGTGTTAAATTTCATGAAAATCAATTTAGCAGTATTAGCGCGTAGAATTGACAAACAAAGAAACATACAAACTTTCGCATTTATAATATTAACAGTATTAGCCTAATGTCAGAATTATATATAGTAAAAAAATGTGACACTTAAGGAATTTTGTTCGTGAATGTACCAAACCAATTAGTATGTATTTAATTCAAATCGAATCTCCGGTATGCCACATTTAACGGCCTAAATCATAAGTTTGGGTTTGCTTAATTTACAATAGGATGAAGATTAAAATGGCTACTTTAAATGTCAATAGTTTCGGGAAAGGTTAATTAATAGGATTGAACTAAGATAGATGTTTATTCTATTGATTTATTCGTTCAAACGCAATAGTCTCGGTGAACAATCTCAAACTTTGTAATTTTAATAACTGACTAACCCGGTTTCGCTTGCAAAGAATTAGTTTCATCAATTTAAGATCTCTCCAACAAAACGATTTTATAGAAATTAAAATTTAAGGTTACCCAATATTATTCAAGTAGCTTGCATTTTAAGCCCGACCAGGCGGCTTTAAATAGTAAAAACCTGATTAAAGTTAGATATTTAATTGTAATGTCAAGGTTTGTCTGCAAACCGGCAAACAAAATTAAAAAAAAAACACTAGACATATTTTGAATCATCTTCAACGTGAGGTCTTTAATGATTATATACTTCCAACTAGCTGACCCGCAGACGTTGTTCTCCTTTAAAAAAAGTTGGGGTGAGTCACCCATAATACTTAGGTCTATGAAAAATAGATGTTGACCGATTCTCAGACCTACTTATAAGCACACAAAATTTCATGAGAATCGGTCAAGCCGTTACGGAGGAGTACGGTAACTAACCTTGTGACACGAAAATTTTATATAAATAACTAGTTGACCCGGCAGACGTTTCTCTGCTACTTTTTTTAATGTAATTTTAGTAAAAAAATTTGGGGTGAGTCACCCTTGTCACTTCAGTGTATGAAAAATAGACGTTGACTGATTCTCAGACCTACTCAATCTGCTCTCAAAATTTCGCGAAAATCGGTCGAACCGTTTCGGAGGAGTTTATTCACGCACACCGTGAGAGATTTTATATATTAGATAACAAGAATTCGAATGGTGAGAACATATTTTGTCAGCGAGACCCGGATGGCTACAGGTTTATGTGTAAAAGATTTTTACACATAGACCAGAAAAAAAAGGATTTTTTTTAAAGTATCTTCACGCCCATATCCCCGACGAGTTAGGCAGAGGCACAACTAGGGCACCCATGACTAGTCGAAGACACTAAGTCCCACAACGTGATAGGTTCCAAGCCTATCGCCAACCGGGCACATATCCAATCCCGAGCAACATTTTTTTTTATTAGGAGATTAGAAAAACCCGAATTTCTTTTTATTGCCCAATTCGGGATTCGAACCCATGATCTCATGCAGTCAAGTCCAACAACTGAACCGCTTGACCACAGAGGCGACGCGATGTAGAAATATTACATTGATTGAAAACAGTAAATCTGTTTGCTTTACAAATAAACAACACAATTTACACAAACAACAGAAATAGGATTTACGCGCGAAACGCCATTGACATTTTCATGGATTTCGCTAGTGCGAGACATAATTTTAGTGATGTACTTAAATTGTTCAAACTCAACAGTCGTACTTTTTATCGTTAAAAAGTGACAAAGAATTTGACCAAAAACCGTTAGGGTTAACAAACCGGTACTTTAAAAAAATCATATCTCTGAAACTCTGACATTTCAGCAATAGTTTTTATTTGTGGTAGTAGTCCATATACCTATTATGTAGTAATGTTTAAAATAAAAATAAATTGCAAATATTGCAGACTTTATTCAGAAAAAAAGACGGCTTGCACTGCGGGAGTGCCGGCAGGAGTGAAATCTTGAATGTAAACGTTGTGCATTTTTAATATTTTGGAACGGTTAGGGAATAATTTTGCACGAATTGCTTTAATTACCAGTATGAAAGTACTATAATTTATGTGGTAGAATACAATATTCACTTATTGAGCTATCGTACACAAACATGACAACACGAACATACGCGCAAGCGCCCTGCGCTGTCTTACAAATTATTGTCTTACGAATCAGGTCACGTATCCTGACGCAAGTTTAGAATCCATTCCAAGAAAAGTGCGCAACCAAGTAAAGAAAATTCCAAGTAAAGAAGTTTTCAGTTAAAAAAATAAATGATTTTTGCCATATTTGCGATTATGTTGAAACTGCGTAGTCGCAGCTTCCCAATGGATGGTTTTTAATTTGTTTCGTGGGCGTTTTAGTCTTGTGTTAGTAAATATCTCAATTCGAACAATCAATAAAATTAGGCTGTCCCAAAATAAGGTTAAAAAAAACACAGTGCGCAGGTTTTCTTTCTTCAATATGGTGTTAAACTACACAAACAAATACATAAACAGCAAATAGCCAATACTAAAAATAACAAGCCGAATGTTTCTGTGTTTACGAATATAAGTAATTATGTAGTTGAGTTGTCATTAATTTGCTTAAATTAAATGTTGAAAAACAGTTTAGCTATCTTAAACGTTTATACGTTTTATTCGATTATTAATAATTGAGTTACAAAATTGAGTATTTTAGAATATTGGAAGGCAAACAAGCAGACGGATTTCTTGGTGGTAAGAAATCCACTCGGCCTAAAGAAGACACCAAAGGTCTTATATTATCTTATATATTGCGTAGCCAACCTGATTCCGGGATATTAGACCTCGAGAAAAGGCAGGTTTACCATCTACCTTATTCTCCGAACCGTAACACGTCAAGAGCAAGCACTGACGCTATGGCGTTAGAAATAGGTAAGGCCGTAGTACCAATTCAGACGAGGCGTTGCGAAACTCCACCACCTAGTCAGATGTCACGGTGTTAGTGACGGTAAGCTTTTGCTCACCATTTACGAACTACTTCGCAAGAAGGCAGATGGTCTATTCTGCAAAGGAACGCGTACCAACACGGGCGAATTTTTGTTCACATTGAGAAAAAAGCTATAAATGTACCAAATGCATAATATCTTAAATCTTAAGTGTCTAGGAACAAATTTATAAATATAAAAATTATGCACAGAACCAAATAATATGTTCATCTTAATAGTTTTTATTATGATATGAATAAATTAAATATTTTACTTATTTTAAAACTTATTAACTGAACTGAAAAGCTTCACATGCTTGCCTGATAAGTTACACTCTTAATAAGGTCCATGTATGCTAAAATACGTCAGCAGTATAATATTTTTTTCATACAAAGCAATCATGGATCTTGGTGACAAAAATTCACAACATTAACATTAATATGCTTTATAAGACTAGTGTTTCCAAAACACGATTCATTTCACGTTGCTCGATAGAAAAATATCAAAAAGTTAACCCTTTTTTGAAAGCAAAACGCAAATATCTACTTCAATTATGAAAATATCGATACCAAATTTAACATAAACATAGACAAGTACTAAACCTAAAAGATAAGTGTTTCAGTTTTTATACTTTTTTTCAAATTACTTTCATAGTGTCAAAAATAGTAATTTGTCGCTCAAGACGTTTACTTTAGAGCGCAATATTTCATAGTAATCATGGAACGGGGGAGTGCGGCGATTGGCTCTTCTGGCTGACTGAGTGTGGGGCCTTAAAGATGAGAATGGGAAGCACCGACGCTAACTTTGGTTGTTGTTATTGTCGTGTTGTGGCT
>NJDD01003723.1:36230-48399 GCA_002245505.1 Calephelis nemesis | reverse complement strand
TGCTCCAACTCAACCCGATAAGGATCCACCGCCATACCTATTCCTGTCGCCATAATGACACTGTAATATTCCGGCCCTAAAAATAGGGTAGCTGTTTGACTTGAACTTACCATAAGTAGAGCCGTGTGCTTGCTTGCTATCTTATTACAAAAAAATTAAAGTTATTCTAACTCATTGATAAAAACTTTAAAATATATTAATCTAGTTTGTTTAACATTAATTCATGAACATATAAAGGTATATAACATATTACTTTATTTAATCAGTGGAGTTATGCTTAGTGATTAGACTTCGATTTTAATCTTTAAGTCTTTAATCTATAAGAATGTAAAAATTGAGTATTTTCTTCGATTTCCATGTTCAGACCTAGACTGAGTGCTACTTTCGAATATCGCGTCAGAGTTTAAGATGTCATGCTCATCACCTTGATGTATGGCAATCTACAACCAATTCCAAAGACATTTCTTACCTTGCACAGTACTTTTGTGGAACGAGTTACTATGAGCGGAATTTCCAAACGAATATGACTTGGAACCTTGGATGTCCTTAGGCTGTGGTGATCATTTTCCATCAGGTGGCCTACTTGCTCGTTTGCCTCGTTATAAAAAAAAGATTTGGTGGCAACGGAACCGTCTCGAAAGTACATTATTTCAAACAAGAACAGAGTTTTTGAAACCGGTTCGGAAACGATGAACAATCGATTAACAGGAAGGCAGATGATCTATTCTACACAAGGGACCCTGATCGTTATCTTGGCAATTAAAAAAATGGAAATAAAAAAATTATCTTCACGCCCATATCCCCGAAGAGGTAGGCAGAGGCACAACAAAGTCCCACAATGTGATAGGTGGCAAGCCTATCGCCAACCGCGCACGTTTCCAATCCAACCCAACATTTTTTTTTATTAGAAAATTGGAAAAATCCAATTTTTTTTTGTTGGCCGACCCGGGATTCGAACCCGAGACCTCATGCAGTCAAGTCCAACACCTGAACCGCTTGACCACAGAGGCGACCGACCGACAAGGAAATAAATCTTAATAAATTGAAATGGTCGTATACATATCTGTCTCTTGATGTATTTGTTGTTCGTTAATAGCTCAACACAAGCTATATACTAGGCTTTTTAGTATTTA
Organism: Calephelis nemesis; assembly: GCA_002245505.1. Lineage (NCBI taxonomy): Eukaryota > Metazoa > Arthropoda > Insecta > Lepidoptera > Riodinidae > Calephelis > Calephelis nemesis. The sequence continues at coordinate 47,266 of NJDD01003723.1, read as the reverse complement.
GAATTTCTGAAGTGAAAACTTCTTTAGCGGCGTTGCGCACTTTTTTGGAATGGGTAAAAACTTCTAAACTCGCGTTAGGGCACGTGACCTGAAATCTACGGCGTAAGACCTAAGACCGCGCAGGGTGTTTGCGCGAATGTTCGTGTTGTCATGTTTGTGTACGATAGCGCAATAAATGAATTATTGTATTCTACCACATAAATGATAGTACTTTCAGCCTGATAATTAAAGCAATTCGTGCAAAATTATTCTCTAACCATTCCAAAATATTAAAAATGCACAACGTTAATATTCAAATTTTCACTTTTGCCGGCACTCCCCGTCGTTTTTTTTTTAATTTGGTATTCATTAAACATTGGTTGGAAACTTAACCGGATAAGTGTGATTTCAATTAATATTAACATATAATATATTGTGGTAACCCACAAAATGTTAATTGCTTAAAGAAAAAAGTCCAAATTGACGTAAGTTTTAGTTTTGCAACAATACTCTGGCGTCAATATACAGGCCATAGTCTGCTATTTTTACAATATCATTGATTGAATTCCCAATCATTGATAAAATATATTCCTTAATAACCCAAAAAAAGTGGCTTTGCTCGTCACGATTCTAACACTAAAAAGAACATAATTTCAAAAACATTCTGGTTCCAGTTAGGGCAAATTTTTAAATCTAAAATATAAAAATGAATCGCTAAATGTGTTGATAAGCGCATAACTTCCGAACGACTAGAGTGATTTGGCTAATTCCTTTTTCACTTTGTTAGTCATTACCAGAAGAAGGTTTTTATGCAGAGAAAAACTGGGAGAATTGCAGGGAAAAACAACATTTTATGTTTTCCATACATACTGAATGGGTGGAACGAAGTTCGCCGGCACAGCTAGTCTATAATATAAAAATGAATAGCTAAATGTGTTGGTAAGCGCACAACTTCCCAGCCACTGAACCGATTTGGATGATTCTTTCTGTGTTGTGTTAGTTACTGTCAGAAGAAGGTTCTTATGAAGAGAAAAATCGGGAAAGTTGCAAGAAAAATGGGAAAAACAATACTTTAATATTTCCCAAGGGTGGAACGAAGTTCGCCGGGGCAGCTAGTAACCATATAAAGCCTTTTCCGGTCAGTTAAACAACTGACAGAGCCCTTACCATGAGTTTACAGCTTGTCAAGTTTACTATACTCGCGACCGTCTCTGTAAATTATTTGTAAAATTCTGAACAGCGCCTCTATTGGTAACTAAGAGAAACACATTTTTAAACCAGTGTCATAGATTTCGATAGGTATTTTACCGAACGCAATCTACATCAACTCATGGTAGAGACACTGGTTATTGCAAGACTAAGACGTGCTTACGTATGACTACTGATTTTAGACAGATATAGAGAACTTCAAAGTAGTGGCAGTAGATACCAAAATTTACCTGCCTGATCTGGTTATAGAAAAAGTACCAAGTCTTTCATATTTTAATATAATGTCAAAGTTACTGGGATATAACAGAAAAATCATCCTGGATTGATTTATTTTAAGTAACTGTCAATTTTTGCAACAAATGAATACTCATTTTGTTAATACACCTGTTTTACTGGATTTACCCAAGTCGAAGTTCAATTAAATAAAATATGGTTGAGCCGTAAACGCAAAACATTTTTAGTGCCTACCGAGATAATGATTTATATCACCGTGTATGCAGTTAACATTCAAAAATCTCAAATCTTCATCATATTACAAACAGCTTATTTTTTTTGGAATGACTAATGTGTTGCCAACCTTGCGGTTTTTACAACTTCACCGGGCTTTAAAACAAACAGCTTAATTATTATAAGTTAATATGAAGGAAGCTATCTCTACAACTGTGTAACCGATTTTGGAAATTATTTAATATGCCTACCCCGTAACGGACTTGTGTTTAATTTGGAAAACTTAAGGCTATATATCAACCCGAAAAATGAATTTACCAAGTATTTCGAAGGGACTTAACGTAGAAAAGTCTTGGAATTCAAAAATGGTATAGTTATTTATAACAATTCGAAAATAACTAAATTTGTCGACACAAGTGTCTTATATACATAATTTTTGTATATCATTAAAATGTGTAATTTAAGATGTTATATAAAATGAGTTAAGAGCGGTTTGGCGAAAAACATCAAAAAAAAAGTATCTTGACGCCCTTATCCCCGAAGAGGTAGGCACAGGCACAACTAGGGCATCCACGACTAGCCGAAGACACTAAGTCCCACAATGTGATAGGTGGCAAGCCTATCGCCAACCGGGCACATTTCCAATCCCGAGCAACATTTTTTTTAATAAGAAAATTGGAAAAACCCAATTTCCTTTTTGTTGCCTGACCCAGGATTCGAACCCGAGACCTCATGCAGTCAAGTCCAACACCCGGACCACTAGACCACAGAGGCGACACCACTTTTCGACATACGGCACAAAAGGTATTTATGAATAGCTTGTAAGTTATTCATAAACCAGAATATTACCTTAATACAACCACCAACAAATACGAGTATTACCTTAATATAACTCATTAGCAATCGCTAGATCCTACTTATTGTAAACGATTACCCGGTTTTAATCTGAATTAGCACGTACATATCTATCTGAAAATTATTTAAGTATTTCTATGTATTAGTATCGTTGACAACACCCATAACACAAGCATATAGTATGCTTACTTTGGGGTTAGATTCAATTTGTGTAACTTGTCCGGGGATATTTATTTATTATTATTTATTTTATAGGTAAAAGACAACAATTTCATTCATATCATCGACAAAAACATTCGATTTGGTATACTAGATTATTCTTCTAGTGAAGTCAGCCAGGCTAAACCAGGCTAGAAAGCATTCCGTCTCATTTTTTCCAGCTTCCATTTTGGCCTTTCTAGACATTTTCGTATCTCCTGATTATTATATTATAAATTACTCTAATCTATAATATAAAAATGAATCGCTAAATGTGTTAGTAAGCGCATAACTTCCGAACGACGGGACCGATTTGGCTAATTCTTTTTTATTGTATTTGTTATTACCAGGAGAAGGTTTTAATGAAATTCTTTTCAATGCCGGGAAAGTTGCAGGGAAAATAGAAAAAATATTACTTCATTATTTTCCATACTGAACGGGTGAAACGAAGTTCGCCGGAGCAGCTAGTTTATATTATAAATTAGACAGTAGTAACCTTACTTACTTACAAGATACTTTATATCCTCCAATTGCCAACGCATCATTTTTGGTGTATTTTGGCGTCGTATGTGTTTCTCAATCTGAACATATATCTGCTTGTTTACTTTTCTACAATATAAAAACCAAGATCGATTGGTGTTTCTAGGACGAGCGCGCGTGTTCCTTTACGCTAACTGAAGAGAACGAGCAATGACTGATTCTTTTTTTATTTTTAAATATTGAAATGATTCTAGTCGTTTTTAGCTTCACGTCTTATTTAACATTGATAACATTATTAACACAAGTAAGTATATTAATAGATCTAGTAACGCATGTACTTTCCAAGAAATGGGCTGGAAATTCTACTAAGCAATATATGTTGTCGCTCATACGTCAAACACTTTCTGACCTTACAGATAAGTCTGACCAATCAATCTCTAAACCCCAGCATGAACCATTCACATTTTCGAATAGTTCTGTCAAGACAAACGTTTCGTTACTGTTATCTAAAGTCAGATTACTGACCGAACAGTGCTTATGCATACCAATTCGATATAGCTCAATCATGTACATTTCCATAGCGTGTGCAATATTTGTTCTCTTTAGTTGAATGAACGTATTTAATGGAAAAAGTGTTTTATAGGTTTTTTCTTTTTATGATAGAAACTATAACAGGGGCATTGTAATTTTGTCGTTAGCATTCGCTAGAATTACTTATTTAATCTCCACACTTTTACCACCCTTTGATTTAATAAATTGATGGTCCTTTGCAGAATAGACCATCTGCCTTCATGTGCCAGGCAGCTCTTAAAAGGCGATCATAAGCTTAGCGTCACTAGCACCGTGACATCTGACTAGGTAGTAGAGTCTCGCAACGACTCGCCCGGTTTGGTACCACCATCTTAACTATTCCTGCCGCCATAATGTCAGCGCTTGCCGTTGATTTGTTCCGGTTCGGAGGGTAAGGTAGCCGGTAAACTTACTTTTGCTCGAGGCCTAACATCCCGGCTTGTGGTTGGCAACGCGCCATTACCACCTTTGGTGTCTCTAGGCGGCGGGAATTTCTTACCATCAGGAAATCCGTATGCTTGTTTGAATTCCAATATCATAAAAAAACACGGTTCTTGATGGATTTTTAATAATATGCACAAATCAATAAAATTGTAAATGCTGTTACACTTAAAGTTATAACATTTAACTTCAAGACAGGTACACAAAGGCGGTCTTTTCGGTTACGATCAACTGAAGTGGAATTTAAGTATTCGGAAACGTGATATGTGCGTGCTAGGAGGCACTGGTGAGCCATCTTGAGGTCAAACCCAATAAATCAATGAAGTAACTGGTTTCGCTGCGTAAACAGGCTTTATGCAATGTCATTTGTGTTGTATATATGAATGTGTTTTATTTGTTTTTGTTTGTGTGAATGCACTTATAACAATGGCATATTCGCATACACATACACACAAACGTTATCTTTTACTCTCACTTCAAGTTAGTGAAAATGCACTTCTATTACACTGTACTTTTTGTTTGTCACAATATGTAATAAAATTACTAATACGGTTTAAGAATTATCTAAACCTAAAAACATATTAGGCGAGGGAAAACACTTGTTTAAAATAAATAGTAAAAAATCAAAACCGGTCGATATGTTCTAAGAGGAAAATTTCAACGAGAAACGTATTACTGAACGTAGCAGCTGCTTTATGTTTATGGAAGAAATAAGAATAAATTCACTTCCTCCCATCACCCTACTTGTAACTTAGTTACTATTGCTTTGCCTAAACTCTCTCTCCATTTATGTCTTTCCAACACCTTAAAACTGCTTGTCCTTAAAAAATAGATACATAATAAAACATTGTGTATATAATTAGTTATATTATACTTATAAAAATATTAAATTATTTGCACACCACAATGTGGTACAATATGTTGGAAAGCTTAAATAATTTTGTAACAACCTTAACACACATATTCCGCAAATAAATATATTTTCTTTCTTTCTTTCTTTCTTTCTTTCTTACGTAAGAAACATATTGAAATTATCAGAAATTGTTTATTACACGGTCAAAATTATGGACGAAAGCTTATTTCACCACACCGTAGAGATTACGTCCTATTTATAGCATCAGGTAGCAACGTTTACTGCAATCAATAAATCTTCTACTTGTTTATCTTTATATATATATATAATTCTTCTGTGAGTGTGTATGTCACTGAACTCCTTCTAGACGGCTGGACCGATGTTGATGAAAGTTTTTGTGCGTGTTCAAGGGAATTTGAGAATGGTTTAGATTCACAATTTGGTCTCCTGGAAAATGTTTTTTTAATTATTTTTTTAATAATAAGTCGTTGCTGATTTTGGAATGTTTCACATCGGATCCGACAGACTGCGCTACTGTTTGCTGGGTCAGCTAGTCTTCTTATAATTTGTAAGAACATAACATAATAAAAATAAAATAAATGCCTGTTGCTACATATTCAATTTCTCGTTTCTGAATTTTTAATTTTTTTATGGAATAATACATATATTTTTTTATGTTATTGGAAGGAAAACAAGCAGACGGATTTCCTGAAGGTAAGTAGTTCATGCCACCTAGAGACACCAAAGTTGGAAATGGTGCGTTGTTAACCTTAGGCCGGGGTGTTTCGCCTCGAGCAAAAATAAATTTATCAGCTACCTTACTCTCCGAAACGGAAAACGTCGACAACAAGCGCTAACATTATGACGGCAGGAATAGGTAAGGCGGTGGTACTAATCCAGGCGAGTCGCTGCAAGACTCTACCACCTAGTCAGATGTGACGGTGTTAGTGACGGTAAGCCAATGTTCGCCTTTTACGAGCTGCCTAGCACAGGAAGGTAGATGATCTATTCTACAAAGGAGCCCGGAGCAACACTATAGTATATTCAATTTCTCGTTTCTGAATGTTTAAATCTTAACTTAAACAAGCAAATAGCTCTCGGCTTTTAGACTTGAAACTGTGGCCCAGTGCCGATACCATAGATAATATAGGTTTGTTGCTGTTTGCCGTGTTCATCAATCGTCCAACAATCAATTTTCAATTTCAGTCCTTATCCCGTGTATGGAATTTTAAACATTTTTAACTGACTTTTGCCACTTATTTTTTATTTAATGTCTGGACTTTTAAGACGAAAGAAAAATCATATATTATATTATATAGTGTAGTTTGTTCCGCGTGTTTGAGGAAAGAAAAATCATATATTATATTATATAGTGTAGTTTGTTCCGCGTGTTGGTCCGGGCTCCTTTGCAGAATAGACCATCTGTCTTTCTTGCCAGGCAGCTCGTAAAAGGCGAGCATAGGCTTATCATCACTAACACCGTGACATCTGACTAGGTGGTAGAGTTTCGCAGCGTTCCCGGATTGGTAACACCGCCTTACCTATTCCTGCCGCCATAACGTCATGACGTGTTCCGGTTCGGAGGGTAATGTAGCCGGTAAACTTACTTTTGCTAGAGGCCTAGCATCCTGACCTCAGGTTGGCAACGCACCATTACCACCTTTGGTGTCTCTAGGCGGCGTGAATTTCTTACCATCAGGAAATCCGTCTGCTTGTTTGCCTTCCTATAACATAAAAAAAAGCTTAATTAAAGTCGGTATTGTTCCGTATAAATGATTTACATCAGTGGGTAGCGGGTATAGATATGTATGGTGGGGGCCTCGGGCAATCACTTGTCAGCTTTTGTGAATCACAGTGGTAGCCTTGGACGTTTCGCAGTTCAATTGTTTGTAATTAGGATCATTATATTCCCGTTAAAGACACTGAAGACATCATGTTCTAAAAGTGTCTAGGTATGTACCGCCTTTGTAGGAGATAAAGGCCGCTTGGTATCCTTTATATTTTACTACCCGACCCGGCAAACTTCGTATCGCTTGACATCAACAACTACTAACAGTTTGTATGGGAAAACTGAAAATAAGTAGCTGATGTTTTTCCAATATTCCCAGCAATTTTGACGATTTTTCTCATCATAAGAACCTTTTCTGCAAAATAATTAACACAGGAAATAATAATTATTAAAATTGGTCCTTCCGTTTAGACGTAATTTAATGACAATCAGAAATACGGATTAATTTTTATATATTAGTAGGAATGTATACACGTGTTAAGAAGCGTGAAAAGAAAACATTGTTGTCCTTTTTATTTATTAATGTAATGAAAAACTGTTCTTTGAAAATATTGTCTATTGTGATTTTCATTCATTCATTCAGGTTTTGTCACTCAGATGTCTGTCCCAGTCGGACATCAAACCAATTTAATACAGCTAGAATAGTTGCCGTTTTCTTTTTTAACGAGCGATTAACAAACATGCACACGGGTTTCCTGATGGTAACAGTCAACCGTGGCCTATAGACACCATAGATGTTATTGGTGCATTGATGTCTAGTTGATGCATAGATGCTGACATTTCACGATTAGATCAATCGGATATTATCCGAGGGTGGTGTCAAGAGTCTCCGAAACCGGCGTGTTTGTATGAAAAGGGTAATGAATGTGAAGGAAGCAAGACAGGTTTGTCAGGATCGTGAGATCTGGCACTCGATTCTCTCTGCCTACCCCGTAAGGGACTTGGCGTGTATATATGTATGTATGTCTAGTGGTCGGGATGTTAGGCCAGTTGTGCGAGTGTACTATCATTATACGAATTATAATTGAATTAAAATGTACAGTCGACAGTGAGTTTTATATCATTCGTAAACTTAGATTACACAAAACTCTTAGCTCTGACTTTAGATTAAATTTCTTTTCTATCTTTGCATTTGCATTTGCAAATGTAAGCCTCCTACTTTACAATAATTTTCAAACCGAAGATTAGTGTTTGCAACTGTGAGTTGCAACTTGCAAATGTAGAGTGCAAATGCGCGGCATTATTTTATCTGCATAAAACGGCAGTTTATTATTAACGGCCAATATTAATAATCAATGCTAATCCAAAACTTGCTGTCCAAGATTGATATTTTGATCTATTTTTATGTTATCGCTTGCCAATAACATATCTGTGGACAGGATAAGTATGGAAATTACGTATAAGATAGGCCGTCGGATACGCAGCTATCTAGATTGCTGGAAATCCGTCTTTAGAGAATCATTATTAACATTGGCCGTTAGTAATTCATGTGCTCATTTTCATTGATCTTTACCTTTGAAGATCCAAAGACAAAATAAATAAGCATCCTGACAACCCACAGCACTATTTGACGCCAATGGTAACAAACAAGGCTATAATATATTTTCCTTTAAACTTCACAGTCTTCATAGACTGCATAGCACGTAGCCCGTATATCCTTAAATGTCAAAAGTTCATTTTCTTCAAAGTTGCAACTTGGTACAATTAGACGGTATTAGAGCGCTTGTCAAAAGTTAAGAAGATGTTTATAAAGCAGCTGAACATGATGTTTCAAATGACAAAATATTGATTTCTTGTTTACACCCAATGCAAAGTTGTTGACTTCAACCACGTATACCACATCGAAAGTATTTTGGAAAAGAGTAAGCAGGCACGACAGCGATATTCAAAATCTAAGCTGATCATAAGCTTAATGGAATAAAAGCCCTGTTAACACAGTCTCTCCCCATTCTCCAAAACGAATGCACCTAGTATCGTGGTCATGTGAAACACTTTTTAAAAAGACAATAGTTATCCATTTTCTATCAATATTTCTTATTTAAGACGTATTTTAAAAAAATAAGGCATATTTTAGATTTTCTTAAATTGATTTTTTTTTAGTTTACAGTTATAAAAGTACTGAAAACTTGCAAGGTTAACTTGTTATTCTGTTTTAACATGTGATCGCTTCTGTCTAACGTTCAATATTCTCAAAACGACCTATCGTCCTTTGACCGCCTCGTTGGTCGAGTGGCTAGCGTACTCGCCTAACTGCATCGACGAATCGCGAGGCTTGGGTTCGATTCACGACGGGGGCGGGCATTTGTGTGATGAACATTTAGATGCCTGCATTTCCGGGTCTAGGTGTTTATTAAATTTATTCTGGTATCTATTTAAGTATTTCTATGTAATAGTATCGTTGACTAACACCCATAACACAAGCATATAATTTGCTTACTTTGGGGTTAGATTCGATTTGTGTGATTTGTCCAGGGATATTTATTTATTATTTATTTATTTATTTATTTATTTATTTATTTATCGTATAATGCACTGCCAATATTTATCTATAGCACCAACTTTGTGCTGTTTTTGTCGAGTTACTGATATTGTACGTAGGATATTAAATAAAATTAGATTTTATTTTTTTCACCAGTCCTTCCGGAAAAAATGCTAGTCAAAAAAATGAAAAATGTTCTCATTTTAGCACTTCTCCTCCTGCTTGGTATAAATTTTCACAAATTAAAAAAAAAAGAAATTTTTGCTACCTCAAACAGGTTTTTTTAATCGTATTTATCACAAGCTATCACTACATAGTATAAAACAAAGTCGCTTCCTCTGTCCCTATGTCACTTTGTATGCTTAAATTTATAAAACTACGCAACGGATTTTGATGCAATTTTTTTAATAGACAAAGTGATTGAAGAGTAAGGTTTATATGTATATTTTATACCTGTGTGAAGCCGGGTGGGCTGCTAGTATCGTATAAGGCATAGCTTCCTACGTAATTGGTAAGAAAAAAGAATAAAATAGAAGTGAAATATTTGGCAGCTCAATAATTAGTCAGTGTGAGGCAAAATGGCACATATTTAAATGCTGTCTTAGGTGACTTTAGCATGTTAAACATATTTTGTGACTATACTGAAATATTAGAAAAATCTAGACGTACAGTCAATAGAGAAGCGTAGAGTTCTAAATCAAACTATGGCTTCGATGTAACACTCTTCTTCACTATTGTCGTATTCTTTGGAGGATATTATACCAAAATTAATGAAGCAACACATTTAATTGAGCAGTAGGATATCATAGTATCGTTAACTGAAGTTAGAAAATTTCTCAACACCAATAAATCGCTCAGTATTTTGAATAAAAAAGTATCTTCACGCCCATTTCCCCGAAGGGATAGGCAGAGGCACAACCAGGGCACACACGATTAGCCGAAGATACTAAGTCCCACAATGTGGTAGGTGGCTAGCCTATCGCCAACCGGGCACATTTCCGATCCCGAGCAACATATTTTTTTTTTAGAAAATTGGAAAAACCCAATTTTCTTTTTGTTGCCCGACCCGGGATTTGAACCCGGGACCTCATGCAGTCAAGTCCAATAACTGAACCGCTAGACCACAGAGGCGATTATTTTGAATAAGTACAAAAAAATTAAATTCAATCTATTTTTGGGATGTGAAATGTAGAGATCTATTTTTAGTTTTCGGACTTCGGTAAACGACATGTTTTAGGACTAGCCTAATGACTATTGGACGTTATCTAATATTCGGTAAAACCCGCCAATAATTAACATCCGAAGGTTAATAATAATAAAAGTGACTTGTCGTCCTTGACAACGAACTGGTTACACTCGTACAACTCCATTATCTAGAGATTATAATACGTTTACAGAATTTGATGAAGTTGATAAACATGGAGATCGTACTGCGGTGTGACCACTCCTAATGAACCATTCGAAAATAACGTTATTAAATAAAAAAAAAAAGTATCTTCACGCCCATATCCCCGAAGAGGTAGGCAGAGGCACAACCAGGGCACCCACGACTAGCCGAAGACACTAAGGCCTACAATATGATAAGTGACAACCCTATCGCCTACTGGGCGCATATCCAATCCCGGGCAATTTTTTTTTATTTAATTGGAAAAACCCTATTTTCTTTTTGGTGTCCGACCCGGGATTCAAACCCGGGACCTGGCAGATTCGCCATTTTGCGACTACGTGAAATTATA
>NJDD01003723.1:16319-31623 GCA_002245505.1 Calephelis nemesis | reverse complement strand
TCTCTAATATATGAAGCATGTTATTATACTTAAAAACCTTCCTCTTGAATCACTCTACCTATTTAAAAAAAACCGCATCAAAATCCGTTGCGTAGTTTTAAAGATATAGGCATACATACATACAGACAGACGCAGAAAGCGACTTTGCTTTATACTATGTATAGATGCGATAATAAAGTAAGTTTTTTTAAAATAATGGAAGGCAAAAAAGCGACTTCGCAGCGACTTGTCCGGATTGGTACCATCGCCTTACCTATTCCTGCCGCCATAACGTTAGTTTTTGCCGTTGGCGTGTTCCGGTTCGGAGGATAATGTTGCCGGTAAACTTACTTTTGCACTAGGCCTAAGATCCCGGCCTCAAGTTGGCAACTCACCATTACCACCTTTGATGACTTTAGGCGGCGTCAATTTTTTACCATCAGAAAATCCGTCTGCTTGTTTGCCTTTCATTATCATAAAAAAATATTTTTTGGGTCTGGATCCAATTTAAAACGGACCATTTATGTTCCATATCTTTTTTTATCCAATTTAAATTGGACCAACCTGGTAGCTACTTAACAAAAACAATGTTCTTCTAAATAAAAAATACATAGCTAAATTGACATCATCCTTCTTATGTGGCAGTTGGTTAGAAAACGAACCCGACAGGTTTTGTCGTGAAAAAATAATATCATCTGTGCCTTTACCATGATTTGGTTTACGTTCAGTAATTGACGTATCGAAATATTTGTAACGTAACGCTTTTGGACTAAAAACTTAGTTTCCTTAGTTACCAATAGAAGAGTTTTTCAAAGTTTTCGCACAAATAACTTACGCAGACGTAGTAAAACGACGTCAACAAGCGTAAATTTATGGTAAAGGCTCTATATTTTGTGTGAAATCCTGTTGTTTTTTTAACATACAACCAAGGCGAACGTTAAGAGGTGTTAACATAGTTTTATTGTATACTAAATAAAGCAAATGCCAGCACCTACCGCAATTAACTTGGCCGTATGACGTCATTCCAATTTATTAAATCGTCGGTTTTTAACTGAACAACTAGACACTATTATTTCTATGGGATATTATGTTTTTCATTAAAACCCACCAGTCCGCAGCCAATGGCTTTATTCACAGTTGATATTTTTTTCATTTCATTTCAGTCTGTAGCTATTTTCGTAATTTTTTAACATAAAGTTTCTAAGACCAGGAAATTTCAAGTAGCTAGTCTCAGCCCCCAGTTTCATTTACGTGGTCTCAATACGTCACATTTATTTTTATTCGATGTTCATTCTGCTCACACTTGACCTATTTTGATACAATACACCTTAACGTTTTATTAATTCAAACCATTCAAATATTGAATAGCAGATCAAAATTGGTAGGACTTTTTCCTATGGTTGGTTACAAATAGCTAAACTGACAATCATTCTAAAAGGTTTGTTTTGGTTTCGAAACGTCCTGGTAATGGTTTAGAATAACTAAAATGTACGGCATAATATTTTATGTTACATTACGCATAATAATTGCATAGGTGTAGGTAGGAAAAATAAATAGTCTATTATGTTCCAAATATTTCCTTGTCCGAAGAATTGTGTCCATTTGCAAATGACATCGAAACATGTGCCCTGTACCCTGGGTACGATGTGCAGGATACTGGCTGCAGGGTATAAGGTACAGTGTATGTTGAGCAGGGTTTAGGCTGCAAAGTAATGGTAGTAAGTTTACCTTGACTTGCACAGAAGTTTATACTTCCGGTCGCAAGACTGCCTAATTCTTACCATCAAGAATCAGGATATCTGATAAGAACATTAGATTCAACAATACTAAAAACGTGTATTTATAAAAAAAATGTTTTTATTTTAATGTAGGGTATATTGCGGTTAAATTTATTCATCATATCTCCTTAAACGTGATCGAGTGGTAAAATATATTGGATACCATAATAAAATCGTGCATTTTGTATCCTTCTGCAGATACGGAGGTAGGTAATGTATATTTTATCTCCTCAATTTTTTAATGTAATTCTTTACCTTATTTTAGTCACGACTTTAACCTTTGAATAGCACTGCTAAAGGGCTGAAGAGATATAATGGTGTATATTTAATCGTCGATTTGTCTTAGAGTAATAAAAAATATTTTATGATGAAAATTTATGCAGTAGATACAATGAACTTGTGCAAGATATGCATTGGAAATATCAAATCAAAAAATGTAAAGAATATGCTTTCATTAGGTGTTATATCGCCTCTGTAGTCTAGCGGTTCAGTTGTTGGACTTGACTGCGTTGGGTTTTTCTAATTTTCTAATAAAAACAATGTTGCTCGGGATAGTATATGTGTCCGGTTGGCGATAGGCTTGCCACCTATCACATTGTGGGACTTAGTGTCTTCGGCTAGTCGTGGGTGCCCTAGTTGTGCCTCTGCCTAACCTTTTCGGGGATATGGGAGTGAAGATGCTGCTGGTGTGATTTCAATATATTTGAATTAATCTTCATCCTTTGTGGATTTAAAGACACTTCTTTAATTTCAGTCAGTTGGAACAAAATTTGTTAGTGAGAGCAACAAGAATAAAAACTTGAATCCACAAATAAAACATTGCAGAAGACGAAAACTTGACAAAAACAGATGTAGTAGCTGTTTGTAAATTAACTAATTATAGAAGTCGGGACTAACGATGCATTACTCACGAACAAAAACATAACACTTACAGATGACAATATTTAAAAGATAAACTTTGATTTCTTCTTAAATTTTATTTTTCTGTGTTGTCTTATTTTCGCACTCAGAGACGCTAATCATCATGTCATTAAGTCACAATTTTGTATAGATAATAAATCATGACAAAATGACTGATTAAAAGATAATAATTGACATTTCTGAGTGTACTCACATAATCTGACTGTATTCACTTATTCTTATGTTATTATCAAAATCAAAAATGTATTTCAAAATGAGCAGGAGCCTTCAAAATGTAAGACTTAAATAAAAAAGAGCTTATCCTTTCAGATTGACATGTGAAAGGACCAATTTATATCTACAATGCATCAGTAAACTAAGCCCATTTGTCAAACATAACGTGACGTGCCCGTTTTATCCTTACCGTCCCTTTTTTTATTTTATATTTGTATGGACGAAGCAGTTTTAGGTATTTTAATGTTGGTTAAATGTATATTTAAAATGAAGTCCAGATTTTGCCGGCATTTGCTGTGCGTTTAAGTATAATCTTAATGTTATAAATACTGCACTTTTCGAGCTAGAACTAAAAGAAAAGAAAAGAAAAAATATTTATTTGCGGAATATGAGTGTTACAAAGATGTTACAAAATTATTTAAGCGTTTCAACATATTCTACCAACTTGTGGTGTGCAAATATTTAATAGGTTTTAATCAAATTACTAATTTTAATTATTTAATTTAAATCTACAACACACTGTATTTTGTATTTATTATAAGATTATTTATTAATACAACAATTTTTAGAATGTAAATTAATTTATCCCTGTCTACCGTAAACTACCACCGTTTCCAAACCTAGCCAGACAGGAGAAGAAACGGCGAAACAAACTCCTGCGCACCCGACATTCTGCAATTGAATTAATCATATTAGAAACACTAAATTATTTATTCTTATACACTATATTATTTATCTGCAAGAAAATCTTTGACACTACAATATTTTTTCTCTAAAAGTAAGTTGAATACCTTTTTAAATAAAGTTCGAAAACATTTTGAAAAATTTTGCTAGATACATGTAGATCACCAAAAAGAGATATTTGAAGTTCATCGATTTAAATCGTAAAAACGTCTCTTCTCAACACACTATACAATACTGATAAAATAGCAATTAAAATTGGAATACTGACATTCACATTTTCTTTAATAAATGCAGTTAACCTCCAGTAAACTATGGTACAAATTAAATTTCTCTGGACAAGTTACACAAATTGAATCTAACCCCAAAGTAAGCAAATTAAATGCCTGTGTTATGGGTGTTAGTCAACGATACTATTACATAGAAATACTTAAATAAATACCAGAATACATTTAATAAACACCCAGACCCGGAAATGCAGACATCTAAATGTTCATCACACAAATGCCTGCCCCCGTCGGGAATCGAACACGAGCCTCGCGATTCGTCGATGCAGTTAGGCGAGTACGCTAGCCACTCGATCAACGAGGCGGTCAAGTTTTACGTTAAATTAATACTACATTCTACTACTAAAAGATATCTTTTTATCTTTATTTAACTTCACTATACTAAATTTAGTAACAAATCTTCGGCACAAAAACAAATAGATTTTTACCTTTTTCCTCGATCAGTATTAAATCATCTCACCAACTTCACTATAACTACTAAATTGAAAAACAAATCTTCTGCACAACATTTCATCGGTGCTATGGAAGACGAGAAAATTTCCACCAGCTCAAAGTAAAAGTAAAACTAGTTTATGACATGCTTGTAATATATTGCAAAAATGGCTGCCATGACTATTAAACATTGACAAATGGTCGTGTTACCCAATTCAGATATTTTGCATCGAAATATGCGTTTACCATTACATCATTTGACCGATTATATTTATTAGCGACCAAACCAATCGCCACATTTGTAACAATTAATATATATACATAACATGTAATAGAAAAGAATTTTGCTTCATAGACCTGTTTTCATTTTTTATTTTTTGCTTTTTGACCGCCTCGTTGGTCGAGTGGCTAGCGTACGCGCCTAACAACACCGATCATCCGCGAGGCTCGGGTTCCATTCCCGACGGGGGCAGACATTTGTGTGACGAACATTTAGATGTTTGTATTTCCGTGTCTGGGTGTTTATTAAATTTTTTCTGGTATCTACTTAAGTATTTTTATGTATTAGAATCGTCGACTAACACCCATTGAACAAGCATATAATTTACTTACTTTGGGGTTAGATTCAATTTGTGTAACTTGTCCAGGGATATTTATTTACTTATTTTATAAATAGAATAAAATATCTCTATTTTGCGTCGAATACATAAAAATGAAAAACACAGTAAAATAAGACTTGAAAACTAAGTGATACACAAAGGCGGCGTTCTTGCCAAATTAGTCATATTTTCCAAGCAACCTTATAATATGGAGATACAATCAAAAAAGTATTGGTCGATGGTGTTCACAATACACAAAAAAGAGTACACATCACATACATAAAACATCATTACATATGGAACATTTCTGACATGTAGTAAAATTAACAGGAAAACAAATTCAGAGTGAATATAGAAAGTGATGTTTAATCATATTTTAAAGATATTGTTATTTGGGGCTTCCCTCACTTTCACAGGTATGTGTTTCGAGAGAGTACTTGAAAAGAAAGATTATCATTTGATCTAAGAAGTTTAGCCTTACTACTGCAAAAAAACTCTCCTTGAGGTAATTACGTAGGAGTAACTGGGTTATAAACAACACAATACAAAAATGAGAGAAAATGATAATCCTGGTGAAGATGGATAGACAACTAAATGTAACTCATTTTAGTTATTTCTAAATCGCAACTGTGATCTATTTAAAAAAGGGGTTGAGAAAATTTAACTTCTCTTTTGTACAATATTACAGGTGTCATAATATTTTGCTGCTATAAAAGCCATTTTTGCTAAATCGTTAGTTTTTTATGCACATACTAGCTGACCCGGCAGACGTTGTTCTGCTATGAAAAAATTGGGGTGTGTCACCCTTATCATTAAGGTGTATGAAAAAGATTCACCCTCATCACTTAGGGTTATCAAAAAATGGTTGATTCTCAAATTTACTCAATATGCTCACAAAATTTCATGAAAATCAGTCAAGCCGTTTAAGAGGAGTATAGGAACGAACATTGTGACACGAGAACTTTATATATAAGATTTAAAAACTCAAATTTATAAGATTATATTATTATACTCAACATTTTTGCACTCTCTTCTCTTTTTTGCGTTTTACAATTACACCGTCACCAAAGTCTGTCTTAAAATTGCATTATGCCCTTAAAATTGGGCTATTGTGAAGCTTTAGCTTCTTTAAAAAGCTTTAAGATGAATAGGTAATTGCTTTTCTTTACAAATAGATGACACATTAGTCGGTGTAGAAACCGCCTTTCACAATTAATATAAACGTTAGCAACACAAAAGTAATATATCTGAGACATCATTAGTCCGCAGTGAGACTATTTACCTCAAAAAACTCTGTGGTAATGTGTACTTTGATGAGGTTTTTAGGTCAACGTCAGGATGGTCGGCAAAACCAGTCTTTCGACTTATGACTTTAGTTTGTGCTCAGATCTTTCGAATCGACTTTAGCCTTGATTCATTTCCAAAAAAAAAGGGGTTAGGTTCTACGTATTTTTAGGTGTAGGTGAATTAAAGAACACACATACTCGTATATAAATACAATAAAAACAATCGAAACCCAAATTAGCTATTTATGTTTTAAAATTTACGATTAGTGTTGTTTTAATCTCTTATTACTTCGTGAATGGAAAGTGTTATCGATTCCCAACCCTCTCTCAAATTTGGCTGGTCTTTTAAAATGTTACCCTGTATACCTATAGCATATGAGTACCAACATGTTAAACTATCAGCGGAAGGGTACCGAATTTATAAAAATTAGGATGCCGTACAAGCAGCTGGTAACTTTATTGGTAAGAAATATTAAATTAAATAAGAAATAAGTCAAAAAGCTAGACTCGCTTTGACTAATTCTGCGCTTATCCCAACGTTAATGTCAGAAAAAGCATGATAGTAGGATAAATGCGGTCGAAATGAGAGCGTTACGGAAAATCTGTGGTTTAACGTTTGCTGACCACATTCGTAACAGTGAGATCCGAGAAAGAGTGAAATCGAAAGAAAGTTGTGGGGCCTGTGCCTAACTTGTAAGGGCCTTGGCATGAATATATGTATGTGTATCTCCTGTCTACCTGTCTCGCCATCTTTCGACGGGCATTTCAGGTCACGTGTACATCTATGTATATAAATCTACCCTACCTTCCATTACGGAGCTAATACAGAAAGCGATGAAATAAAAGAAAGCAAGATGATGACACCAATCCGGGCTACTGTACGGCACTGTACCACTCTGCCTGTCACGATCAGGTTGTTATTGTTGACAATAACCTAGGGTCAGAACATAGACCGCTAGTTATTCCGAACAATTTTACCAAGTCGTTAACTAAAGGTAGTAATAATATATTCCTGATAATCTGAAATCACTTCCAGTAAAAAGATTTCAAAAGAAGGTATTTGATTTGCTATTAGAGAAGACATATTATAGTGTAAAAGATTTTCTTGCTGACAAGCATAAATAAATAAAATGTATATATATATTTTAATAAATTTAAACCTAATTTAAGTAATAAAATCATGGTTGCCGGGGAGTTTGTTTCGCCGTTTCTTCTCCCGGCTGGCTAGGTTTGGAAACGGTGGTAGTGTACGGTAGATAGGACTAAAAATTATTCTACCTTTACATTCATGTATAATAAATTATGAAACTTATGTTCGTAAATAAATAAAATGTTTATTGAAAATGTAAATAAGTGCTGCGATTTAAGTGTACATTTCTTATAGAAATATGTAACTTCATAAATTAAGTAAATATTTGCACACCACAATGTGGTAGAATATGTTGTATTCTTAAATATCTTTATAACAACTTTTTACACACATATTCCGCAAATAAATAATTTTCATTTCATTTCATTTCAATAAGGATAACCTAACGTTTTATCTTTAGACCGCGTAGAATATCTTCTAACATTGTATAAGACTAACATTAAACTAATAAAAAAATGTGACTAATTTAGTGCGTATCTGTGCCTTATTAAAATCACAAAATAAGTGATAGGAACGAATGATATTTCTTTTGAAATAGTACTTATTTTAAAAACATGTTCACTGAAATTGTTTTGTTGTACTCGTATACTGTATTCATTGAAACATAAAATTACTTTTCAATAACAAATTATATGCAATTGATTTTGTTAGAAATTGAGAGCAAAGTGCAAACTTTCATTTTCTAATAATGCCAATACAACCCTCATATCAAAAAACAGTTAGGGGGTGTCGCTTGCTCGTGTCCACTTAGTGGAGTTTGCAGGTTTGATTGAAAATGCTATATCCAGTTTAGATTAAAACAATATTGTAAGACATCCATAGTATAATCTATTTAAGGATAAAGCTAAGTTTTAGCTAAAATCTTCGAGCCCATCGAGCAGTTGGCGTCCACCAACTTGGAAAAATGAGTTAGTGGGGAATTTTCTAAGGAATATCAAAGAAAAATTACTAACTTCAACTTAACTGCTACTCACTGATCTAGTCAAATAAAAAAATAATAAAGAATTAGTTTTTGGTTAAAAAGTTGACATATAGCGTATAGTGTATATTCTATCGGTATAGTTTGCGTTCAAATGAATTTTGACATCTGTATCTTTTTCTGCTATCGTATACCCAAATTTGGCATTTTAGTATACTTAAATACTGTCATACTGTGTATTTAATTAAACCCCAATGCTTCTAATATATTTATTTACTTTAAAAATAAAAACTCAACTAAAATAATTTTACTTAAATTTTCTTCACATTTTAAATTCGCATTCATTTCCCCTTCCCTTTTTCCTTTTTTTACGGACATTATAGATAGTTACACACTTATTTGCATAGCTTTAATTATTTTGTTTAAACAGAAAAAGTCACGCGAACGATGCTTTTATCTGTGTATGTGTGTGTCTCTAATATATTGTAGTATTGCCAGAAAATACTTTTAATTTCCCTAGTTTGTACTTACTTCTCAAACGACGTCCGCGCAATGGACGCCAACTGAACGATGGATGTGAACAGGCGAACTTTCCCTATACCGCGTACACAGATACTTGACAAAGTATGATTCTTTCATTATTTATGTATTGATTACGGATGGTAGTTGTTTACACCAATAGTAAAATATCTAACTTCCTCTTTTTTGATGATATTAGAAGGCAAAAAAAGCAGACGTACTTCTTAATGGCAAGAAATTCACACCGCCTATAGACACCAGAGGTGGTAATGGTGCGTTTTCAACCTGAAGCCGGGATGTTAGGCCTCCAGTTTGCTGGATTGAAACGGTCTACTATTTCACCCAATGACTAAAAAAACCAATAGGAGAGCTAAAAAACCTCGGGTGTAGCCGCGAGCAACGTCTAGTTTTTTATAGACAGAAACCCAAACATAACATTAAAGATTTTTATCTGAAACATTTAGATAAACATCTTTAAAGTACGCGAACTACGCTGTAGTACAAAAATCAAAATGGTCCTTGAGACATATTCACAGTAATGTTACTCTGCATTCTACAAAGACAATACAACTAAACAAAAAATAGCTCAAACATCCGGTCCAAGCTGTAATTAAAACAAATTGGTTGTTAAGTTAATTAGAGATTAGCTCTAGAATATAAAACCGGCCAAGTGCGAGTCTGACTCGCGCACAAAGGGTTCCGTACTATAATAGAAAATTTCGTTTGTTGTATGGGAGCCCCCCCCCCTTTAATATTTACTTTATTGATATTTGAAAGGTTAATATACAAGTAATTATTATGTGAAAATTGAAGCGTCTACATGTTACCGTTTTTAATATTGAGCAAAAAAATACGAAAAAAACACGTTTACTGTATGAGGACCCTTAATATCTTTTAGTTTGTAGTATTTGTTGTTATAGCGGCAACGGAAATACATCATTTGTAAAAAATTCAGCTTTCTAGCTATCACGGTTTATGAGATTCAGTCTGAAGACAGAAAGACAGCTGAGGCTTAGTGATAGGGTCCGTTTTTAACCTTTGGTTACGGAACCCTAAAGAAACAAAATATGTAGCGTAGTACATCCCACAGACGATTTAGATAAAGATTCGCTGCCACTTTAGTATACAGTAGCATTCGTGCCTAATGCCACCGATCATCGACGAGGCTGAGGTTCGAAGAAAGGTATCTTTAGCATAAAATTTGTATTTCTGTGTCTGGCTATTTATTACATTTATTTCAATATTTGCTTACTTTTATGGTTATTTTAATTCGTGTTTCTCGTTCAACAAAAATACACGATAAAATCTTGATATATTTAAAACATTATACACAAACGGATGTGTATAACGTTTACTAAAAAAAGTATCTTTACGCCCATATCCCCGATGGGGTAAGTAGAGGAACAACCGTGCCCTGGTTTCGCTACGATTAGCCGAAAGCACTAACATCCGTATTCACAAACAATACTATGAGTACCTCTACATACTTACAGCGTGGGGTTAACCCACAGGGTACCATAAACCTATTCAGAGATAATACTTACGTTGCTGTCGATGCTATTCGTCCCTTACATGACGTATAGCTAAGTTTGTCTTCTAGGTATATTAAACAACGCAAAGTATTATTGTCGTCCATCCAACATCATAAAATAAGGTTATCTTGATTCTGGTGATTTATTTTCTTCTTCTTTTAGAAGTTTATTAGTATCAATTCCCACTACGTGCCAACCGGGCACATATCGAATCCAGGACAACGTTATTTTTTTTATCAGAAAACTAGCCGACCAGGCGAACTTTGTTTCGCTAGTAATTAACAGATATTTACTATTCGTTTTAATGAATTTAAGTTTTGTTTCTCCCATTTTCCATAAACATTTCGCGGTTTTTCTTTTCATAAGAACCAACTCCTGATAATAGGTAATACAACAAATAAGAGATACGAAATTTGGTCCATCCGTTTAAGTAAGATGCAACGACTACGCGAATTGGGGATTGATTTCCTACTCATAGATTGAAAATGTACATTTTCATTTTTTTTGTGGCCCGACCCGGGGATTTAATATTATTTTGACAGTCAAAAGTATGTTATTATAGGGTGGTTATACGAACTTTGAATGTTTTAAAAGCACACTATGCAGTCAATTGGGAAAAATGAAATGTAATTACGAAAAAAAATTCAAACACGTTCATTCAAACCAATAATTATAAAAAATTGTTTCGATGTTATTTTTTGTTTATTTGATCGTACCTTGGAAAATATCCCACATCACTTTTAACTAAAAATAAAGCGTGTTTTAAATAATCATGACGTCATGACGTGTTCCGGTTCGGAGGGTCAGGTAGCCGGTAAACTTACTTTTGCTCGAAGCCTAACATCCCGGCCTCTGGTTGGCAACGCACCATTACCACCTTTGGTGTCTCTAGGCGGCGGGAATTTCTTACCATCAGGAAATCCGTCTGCTTGTTTGCCTTCCAATGGCATAAAAAAAAATCAGCAAAAATACAAAATCACAATAAGGAAACTCATAATGTCGATGTACATAATACTCGTATTCCTAACCTAACTCTACTATTGAAGAAACAGAAGTTAATTGCATGGTTGCAAGATTCGCCTTTATTCTAATTTTATTTTAATGCTTATAACTACAAAAACAAAATTGATATCCAAATTTATACCAACGTTCAGCTCCTTTCAGACAAAATATGAAACCCAAAACATATATTAATTTTTTTTTTATAATTTTAGAAGGCAAGTAAGCAGACGGATTTCCTGATGGTAAGAAATTCACGTCGCCTAAAGACACCAAGGGTGGTAATGGTGCGTTGCCAACCTGAGGCCGGGATGTAAGGCCTCGAACAAAAGTCAGTTTACCGGCTACCTCACCCTCCAACCGGAACACGTCAACAGCAGGCATTGACGTTATGGCGGCAGGAATAGGTAAGGCGGTGGTACCAATCCGGACAAGTCGCTGCGAAACTCTACCACCTAGTCAGATGTC
This sequence comes from Calephelis nemesis, assembly GCA_002245505.1. Lineage (NCBI taxonomy): Eukaryota > Metazoa > Arthropoda > Insecta > Lepidoptera > Riodinidae > Calephelis > Calephelis nemesis. The sequence goes on along the minus strand of NJDD01003723.1, from coordinate 19,860 downwards.
ACGGTGTTATTGATGATAAGCCTATGCTCGCCTTTTACGAGCTGCCTGGCAAGAAAGGCAGATGGTCTATTCTGCAAAGGAGCCCGGACCAACACAGGGTATAATATTTTTTTTACAAACACACATAGGGACAAACAAGATATATAAACAAGGTAAAGTCGCTGCGAAACTCTACCACCTAGTAAGATGTCAGGATGTTAGTGACGGTTAGCCTATGCTCGCCTTCCTGCCAGGCAGATGGTCTATTCTTCAAAGGAGCCCGGACCAACACGGGGCATTTACTTTATGTCGTCTTAAATTAAGCACTGACTACCGGTATCGGCGTTGTTAACTTGAATAACATTACCTCAACTTGGAAATATGCAATTACCAAACGTCACAATCTAAAAACAATAAATCGTACTGTACTATCAGACGATGAATAATTATTCACATACAAGGCTGTAAACCACTTAACTCCTACTAATATTTATCAACAATCATAATATGTGCATGTGTCCCGTCTCCACAGAGTTAGTCATTCTTTCATGGGCCAATATATACACTTTTACAATAAACTTCCCGATTTTATAAAAGACCTGCCATTACATAAATTTAAAAAATGTACTATACCGTTTCTGAATATATGTATTATAGATTTTTTTAGTTAGTTATTATTATAGATAGATATTATAGTTATTAGTTATAGAATTATGTAAATGGCTTATGGAAAAATGTTTTTATAATTTAAATGAACTGTTCATTAATGAAAATAAGTAATAAGTATTATCACACTAGAGTAATATTCCATTTAATTAATAGACATAACATTTAATAGACCAGTGTTTTTGGAAAACAACTTAATGTAATTTTAATTTTTAATAAATGCACATGTAAATAATGTATTTATTAATAATAATTCTACATTGACATATTAGAATTATTTAATCAAATTATAATAGAAGGATGTAATTAATGTAATAGTATTTACAGTTTTTTTTTGTTGTTTTGTTATGTCTTAAATTATTTTAAATCATTGACTTCGTATAATTATTTTTAATTGTTGAACTCGTATTAAATTTTTTGTAATACTTATTCAATTAACAAAAGTATAAATGTATAAGTAAAAATACTATATAATTATTCATTTTGCAATTTGTTGTAGAATTTGCATACCAGTTGTACTGGTGAAGTAGGTGAAAGTGTAAAATAGATAACATAAGACCTTTCATGTACACCACTTCAAAGCAAATAAAGACATTTATTATTATTATTATTATTAATAATATCTGTCGGATAAGAGTGCTTGGGATTAATTGCTCCTCGTACTAATCTCTTACTAGTAATGATGTGTGATGTAATACGAATAAATTTGTATAGAATAAGGACAAAAAGACAGCCCTCTGAGTTTCTTGCCGGATCTTCTCAGTGTGTGGCCATGTTCCGATCCGGTGGTAGTTTTAGTATTATAAAGACACGTTACAAGTGCCTCTTGTAAGGTGAATATGAATAAAAAATATATTCTATCAAAGTCACCTATTGTATAAAATAACAGTACCCGGACTAACTGGCCCAACAAACTTATCACTCATTGATAGTATTGTCCCTATTGTTTAGCTGATAGCCTTCTGCGCTAGGTCAGATTGATTAGAGATACTAATTTTAAATTAACACCGGTTCTTTGAATAACTAATTATATGAACGATCTTGACATTTTACAAAAATGGTATCCCACGCTTTCCAACAAGTAAGTAGGGGAACATATGTTTCACACATCCTGTGGATGTTCCAGGTACGTTTAGCTAGTATTTGACCATGCATGTATCAACACTATTGAATCACTAGAACAACACAATAGAGCGTTGCAATGTACAATTACCTATTATAATTTTGACTGTGGCTATTTTTGTTTGTAACAGTAGATTTTTTAAAGTGATATTTTATTTACAGTAACCAAATTTATCGAATTTTCTAATAAAAAGATGTTGCTCGGGATTGGATATGTGCCCGGTTGGCGATAGGCTTGCCACCTATCACTTTGAGAGACTTAGTGTCTTAGGCTAGTCGTGGGTGCCCTGGTTGTGCCTCTACCTGCTTCTTCAGGGATATGGGCGTGAAGATACTATTGAGCAAATTTGCAGTTACTGGGGCAGTTAAAAATATCGTTAAAAGTCATTATATATTGTTCTCTCTAATTGTTTTTTTTTAATATCTAGAACTTGTATTTTAATCGATTTGTAATTTCTTTGTATTGCACAATACATTTAGTTAATTTCTGGCATTCTAACCTATTTGACTACTACCAGTTATGTTTCTTTAAACTATTTTAAGTATTTGTATTGTAAGATTTGGTTTAATCCTTTTAATATTATAAATGCGAAAGTTTGTGTGTTTGTTTGTTACTCCTTCACGCAAAAACTACTGAACCAGTTTTCATTAAATACACACATATAGGGTGACTTGGATTAACACATAGGTTATTTTTTATCCCGAAACAACGTTCCTATGGGATCACACGGGCAACGCCGCAGGCAACAGCTAGTACCCCATATATTTTACATGTGTTGGGGCAGTCCGTGTACTATCGAACACACGGTACTCCACGAAAGCCATTTAAAACCCATGAATTAAAACGTTTGTACTTATTTGTTGTGTAACCGGAATAAAAGTGGATTACAAACTTAGTATGTAATAGTAATCTCTACTTCTTTACCATCTTTTGTATTCTGGTTCTCAAAAATGAGGCTGAAACCGCAATCGAAATTATGCTCGAGAGCATAAAGTTTACCTTAAGTTGTCTTTAATAGTTACAAACTTTCAGTTTTACCGAGGCAAGTTAGAATGAGGGTAGCCACTAAAATTTTTATTATCGAGTGAGTATACCCATATGGAAATTTTTAGTAAGTATTGTACCAACCTACGCTAAAAATAAAACGTTTTCTTCATGTTCATTGGGTAACATTATAAAATACATTAAATACATTACGTTAAATTCTAAAAATTAAAAAGTTAAAAGTCTGTGAGCAAATAAGAGTTATTGCTGTAAAGTGCAATTTGATTAGAAATATTTACCGGGATGGGGATGTGACGACCCTTACGCCAGATAGGGGTAAGTAGGTGGCTCTGGCAATGGGCGTAATAATTTAGTTTGCTGGAATATTGCACTAAAGCAGTAAGTAACAACTAGGTGGCAGAGTGATGTGAGCAGCTTTTCCAGTGGTTTTCTTTTCTTTCTTTGGGTTTTGGCCTTCACGTTAGTATTTAGCCATTAGTTAAGTAGAAATTGTGCATCGAATTTTATATCAATTTCAATTAATTATAATTAGTCATCAGTCATAAGTCGTCAGGAAGTCATGTCAGGCTCTTGGGTAAAGCGGTGGCTCATTACACAAGCTCTTTAATGAGATTTGTCGGCAACGAGGAAATACACGATACGCAAATTTCTTACCGATTTTTTCATTTGTGCTATTTCACTGAACAAAATTGTACAAAATGCCACCAAAATTTACTAGTTTCACTCAATATTAACACGAAATTCAATAATTATGAAAAAACTTCGACC
>NJDD01003723.1:2111-15463 GCA_002245505.1 Calephelis nemesis | reverse complement strand
CTTGCCACCTATCCCATTATGGGACTTAGTATCTTCGGCTAGTCGTGGGTGCCCTGGTTGTGCCTCTGCCTACCTCTTCGGGGATATGGGCGTGAAGATACTTTATTTTGATCGATATTTCATGTACTAGAACCAAAAGGTTTGCTTCTTTTTTAAACTTCAAACTACAAAAGATTGAAATTCACTTCCATATGCTGAACTGAACATAATATTTAAAACGTTTTCGAATGGGTCCAGCTTGGTATATTTGACTACTCACTTTTCGTCTGATAAGTTGCGTGTCATCATACTAAACTATCTTCTATAAAACAATCCACCAGTATAATTCTATCCCCCAGAAACATCAAAGGCGAGATTTGACATTTAATATAACGTATACCTATTGAACTAAAACTTATTATATTTATTAAAATAATATCATAATTTTAACACCCGCAATTTGTTGAACATGCATCGTAACAAAAACTGTAAAATAACAGTAACTGTAATAACTTTTTTAAGAAAATATCTAAGTGAAGAAGTTCATAGAAATTCAAGAAACATAATGAAAGAATATAAATAATAAATTGAAAAACAAATTGAAGAAACATAATGTAGTATCATAATGATTTTTTAATTACGACATATAGGCTATTACATCAAATCATTGATCTGTTGACGTGCAGTGTCTATTATTTTAAGACAATAGACATTCTTTATGTTTTTTAACCCACTGACTCAGACATTGTTAATATTTAAGTAAAAAGTCCGCAGACGATTGTAACTACTGTTGTTTTCAGCTAATCTTAAAAAGTAGAACTTGTCTCTTTATATGGAAAAAGAGACAAACAAGCAAGCGAGCAGCAGACGAAAAGTGATATCCGCCACCCACGAATAACTGCTACAAACAAAAGCCGTAACAACGTTGTCCTCATTTAGAAATGAGCATGCTTTTATTGAATTCGGAAACGATGCTTAACGTATTTAAAACTACAATGGTCTAAAGCGAGTTAAAAATGTGAAATATCTAGCGGTCCAGGTGTTGGACTTGGGTGCAAGAGATCCTGGGTTCTATTCCCGGACCGGGCAGCACAAACGAAATTTGGTTTTCCAATTTCCTAGTATAAAAAACGTTGCTCAGGATTGGATATGTGGCCGGTTGGCGATAGGCTTGGCACCTATCACATTGTGAGACTTAGTATCTTCGGCTAGTCGTGGGTGCTCCGGATGTGCTTCTGCCTACCTCTTCGGGGATATGGGCGTAAAAATACTTTTTAGAAAATGTTTACGGAATCACACAATAGATGAACTCCATGTATCGAGACGGTGGGAGTGAAATTTAGAGAGCCAACTACGCGTGTCGAGATATGTCAGATTCACCTGTTAGGGATATTTGAGGTGGCAGACGCTGAGAGAACTAACGTCTCTTCGCAGTTGAGTCAAATTGCGAGGATCAAGTCGATAAGAGATATTTTATCACTGATAAATACGAGTTACCCTATGATGCATCGAGTCAAACAGAAGAGGCTAGTACTGGGCGCAACTAAGAGGTGAGAGCAGTACTCCTTGAGAGACCTCACGTACTGCGGGTGCCAGAGAAGTGCTGTCAAAACGCGGAGTTGCGTCAATATGTGTTAACTTGTATCTTCTTTGGATTGAACTGGATTAAATTTATAGAAAATTAAAATTTATGACAAAAATAAATAATATTTTCATTTGATATAAGACCGTGAGGACAATACTGTGTGACTGATAAAAAAATATTTATAAAACTTTAGGCTCCATGAATTACATTAAAATAATTAATATAACCATTTATCTATTGACCATAAACCGACCGACATACTGCCAATCGATCGCTTAGTAAAAAATGTATATAAAAAATAATTTCTTCTTTCTGCTATTTTTCAATTTTTCTTTCTTTATTAAATAAGAGTAATTGACCCCTGGTACAAACTACTACAGTTTGATTTAGATTTTTCAAGCTCATTTATTAAAAATAAATTGAAGTCCTATAAACAGGAAATATTTTACAATCAGAATGTAAGTGTAGATGAAATTTATATTATAGTCCAAGAGCCAGCGATGTCTTATACGTTTAAATGTTCTTATATCTCACATAGCAAATTATGAAAGGAAGTTGGACCTTTTTAGGTTGAGCGTTATTAGATTTATAAATTCTGTACTACAAAACTAATGACTTGGAAAAACTGTAGCGACGGGTCCATTTAGTAAAGTATATCCTATAAAATATAATAATAGACAAGTTCCTATTATGTGTTCTATTTCCTCCAACGAGAAGCCGTTTAATAACCGGTAACTTAAAAAGTAACTTCTTCAGGGTGGCTTATATGCTATGACGTCCATAAAATACTTAGTTGCATGACTTTTTTACAATACTGCTTCTTATTAGTTTTCTGACGTATCATTCATTTATTTCGTACCATAACGTCGAGTTTGACAGTTAACAGTTATGTTTTACGTCACATTTGACGATCTTAATAATGTTTCTATTGTTTGATGAAATGCCACTTAATAAAAATAGCAAAATATAACTATGCATGACGACTACGTCCCGAATATAGACAGACAGACATGTATGATTGATACTTATCGATCCCTAAATAAATGTGCTATAACGATGTAAAGTTTAACGAATTTACTGACAGATTATATTAAATAAAGAATAACATAAAATTGTTATCTATATAGTGATACGTGATGTCAAAACTTTGGACCCCTTTTTACGAAAATTGCGCGGACGCAAGAGCCTTAAATTTGACACACTTATAGTTTATGTTTAGGAGAAGAATGCCAATATGTTTCAATAATAATGCTTATAAAGTACAGTAAATCAATAAATAAAACATTACGAACACTACCACACATTTGACACACACAAACAAATATATTGACGACAACGACAAAAGATCATAGATGGCGCACTAAAAGTTTGGTAAAAAGTAGTTGGTCTTGAAAAATGAAGATAGCGTTTTTATTAACAAGATATTAAAATTTATTATGGCCGAATTTCGGACAACGAGCGACCACTGGTTATGATAAAATTTTCATGGATAAGTGAAGAAATAGACTACCTATCAAACATTGACATCTTGACACAGTGCACCATTGAAATATTTACGAAGACATTGGTATATCGTGTAACTTGTCGTTGCCGTTATACCGCGGCGAGATCCATAACTAAGCTCATTCAGGATGTCAATAAAAAATATTTTATTATATTTGTCTGACATTTGTGAATCAAAAACAACAAAAATATTAAAATGCAAAAGGAAAATTTGTACAAAGCCTACATTTTAATAATCTTTACATTCCCATTTCTGTTGCCGCATTTGCTTAAACTTAGACCTGGAAACTACTTTAAACAGATATACATATAGTATTTCGACATACAAAGCTTTTTAAATTCTTTAAACGTCTTATTTAATTTGAAAAATGTCTTATTTATTTTAATTTATTAAAAAGAAGCTTTTACTATAAGTATGCAAATAGAAACCGCATAGGCTATGATGTGCCACATACCTATATCTTCCCGAAAGTAGAAAAATAAATACTTATTTTATTTATTTCTTTATTAAAAATAAATAAAATCGCATTAACCGATAGGTGTTCATCAAGATCATTGATGCGCGAATGAGTAAAGCTGGACAACAGCATGCGTGGGTGAGGATCTACCACCTAATTTATTTCTACTACTTTAATGACAGTGCTTGGCAGTGTTGCGCTTCGGCCTAGTGGTTTTTATGATAGTGGAAGGCAAACAAGCAGACGGATTTCCTGATGGTAAGAAATTCACGCCACCTAGACACACCAAAGGTGGTAGTGGTGCGTTATCAACCTAAGGCCGTTATATTAGGCCTCGAGCATAATTGAGTTTACCGGCTACCTTACCTTCCGTACCAGAACACGTCAACAGCAAACATTGACGTTATGGCGGCAGGAATAGGTAAGGCGGTGGTACCAATCCACGCGAGTCACTGCGAAACTCTACCACCTAGTAGAATGTCACGGTGTTAGAGGCGGTAAGCCTATGCTCGCCTTTTACAATCTGCCTGAGGAAGGCAGATGGTCTATTCTGCAAAGGAGCCGGGATCCACATCCTGGCCACAGAACAGCTACACACATTCAACATTTATTACGTCTTTACACTACGTTCGTTTCTTTACTTTTAGCTTTATAATTAACAGAAACTATTGTGTGCACCCGTGCAAACTTTCGTATACATTCAAGAGTGTCTTTTGCAGCTGAAGAGAATATCTATACCTCACCCATATCGGCGTATTTTAAACCCAATAATGTCAAATGTATTTACTTACTTTACACTAATTTTCAGACACATTTTCAGATACCTATGTTTAAAAAAAGTTGGCTAAACTTATAAACATTTAAATGTTTATAACTAGACTAAAAGGTTGATATATTTTGCATACAAGAAATTGGTCATTTGCGTCACATTTTGTATGCATCAAGCTTAAAGTCTTTCAAATAAAAGCACTAATTACCTTTGTCTCGAAGACAAAAGCCGTATAGGAACCTAAAAACTTTTGTAATATTCAAGGCATGTAAAGCAATATTTTTCTTTGCTCTAGAGTAGTTAATGGATATTTTTGTAATAGATTTTAAAAATTTGAAATTAACTTAGATTATCCTGTACATTTCAATCTACTGATAATAAGAAATACTTACTTGCAGAGAAAATAAAAGTTATTTTTAATAATGCATAACAAAATACACAAGATTAATCATGTTGATACCGATCCGAGAGACTAAACATTTCATCCAAAATGTGGAGCCTATTTAGCTTTAGTCCTCATGTAAATATTCAAATTAAATAAATTATTTTTTGTTTTTTCAGATGCTGAAACACATCCTGATAGTGCTGTGTTTTGTAAGCATACAAACCTTGGCAGCTGCGGCAAAAGATGATTCTAGCGCTTTAGAAAAAGCCGCTCTAGAAGAAGCTATAGGAGAAGTTATTAAGGAAGAAGGAATACCTGAAGATACATTAGAAAGTAAACCAAGTGATGTCAATAATAAAGGCGATCAGGCACAAACACAACGAAGAAAGAGATATTTTGAATTTGGATTTGATGCAGGTCTGTCTTCATTCAGCTCAGCAATACCAAATTACTCAAGCTATGTGAAAAGAGACAATTCTCAAAATGTTGGTGTGTATAGTACAGGTACATTAAATAATGATGCACTAAATTTGATATACAAACGATTGCAAGATATCGCAACTTCGGCAAGAAGACAGTATTTACCACCGGACCCTCCTCGTCCAGTTATACCAATTCCAACATTTGTTCCATTTCATATTTACATTCCACAAGTAGGATGTGGTTGTGATTCTACTTCAGAAATCCCATCATCAAAACCTACTTATACACCAACTCGTCCAACACAACCCACGCCAACTAGTGATTTTGTCGATAATCCACCAGCAACTTTTACACCTGAGCTACCGACGAGGATGGGTGAAACTGACAACGACTCGAGAAATGGCAACCCCAATTCACAATCGGATGAAGATGATGGTGCTCGGCCTATATCATTTGTCCCTATTGGTCCAAAGAGACCTCTAAACAGACCAGTTCCGCCAGTTGAACATGGCAGTGTACAGGCCGGGGCCCAACCTGTAGGGGACACTTTCCGAGGGGAAAATCAACAACCATTATCGACTCCAACACCACCATTACAAGATAGTATTGATGCACTAGCTACGCCTTCAGTTTGTGAAGGAGCTATTCTTCGTTGTTGTCTTCAATTCTCAGATAGTATAAAATCCCCTCAAGCTAATCAGTGTTTCATTTTAGAAGGATGTTCCGATCCATCTGCTAATGAGGACCCATGTAATCCTCAATCGTTATTAAGTATAGTTAACAAATTTCGAGAATTTTATAAAAGAAAGGCTGGGTATTAAGGTCAATAGTTTAATAATAAATTGTGTTTAAATGTTATTTATGCAGTCATCGGATGTAATAAACATTGTAGACATAAGAGTAGACACATTTTTGTTTACTGCGTTTAATGTTAGAAAATTGCTACTTTTAATTAACCGACTTTGATAAAAGAAGGAGGTTATATGTTTGACTCCTATATTTTTAGGTATGTTAATCGATGTCTGTGTTATTTCTGAAATGATTTATTTATTTTTGATTGGACGCACTTCCAAAGTGGCTCCATTTCCCGCAAGTCCGGATCGGATTATGAGATCCCAGTCAAATCGAGAAGAATACTCAATTTTTGTGCATTAGGATAAAATGTTTATTGAAATCGAAGTCGGATATTGAAATCTGCTATTAAATTATTACTACAAAAATCGGTTAATCTTAATCTCTAAAAATAGTTACTGTACATATTGTAAATGCCGGTTTGAAAAACATTTTCTGATATTTATTTAACTAACTTTACAAGCGTGCTTTTTGTCAGTTATGAAACTGTGGATAGCAGATAATAATTGAGTGTATGGGTTAAAGTGAACGTAAATTTTGAAGAATCGCGTTTGTGTAATATATATGGAGCTAACGGATAGTTGTAACAACTGAATAAATCCATACATTCGGATCTTCTAAAGCCTAAACTCTACAGGCAAACGTAAAGTAAATTCATGAAAAAACTTGCACTCGGGGTACAGTATATAATATTGCCGTTTGATGTTGAAAAACAATAGTTAGGTTTTGCTGAACACAAATCGTACAACATTAATGAATTATTTACAAAATACAGTTCTAAAATGTGAAATATGATTATTGTTAATTTAAGTACATATATTTAGGCCAAGTTCCTTACTAGGTAGACAAATCTCACGATCCTGGCAGCTATAATTTAGCTAAATTATACAGCATAAGTATTTGGTCAATTAAAATTTTATTTAATATACCAATCTAAATAGTAAATAAACGTATTACATTCTATAATATTGTATTCATTAATGATGCCACAACATGCTGTAATAATTTTTTTTTAATTGACACTCATTATTTTGATAGCACCTATAAATGTTTGTTCTGTTTAGCTTTTAACCACTGCTCTGGTAAACCGATTGATTTAATTATTATTAAATTAACTACATTCATTAGATAAACGAAACGTTAGGTTCAGAATAGAAAAAAAAAATGGTGCATTTACGAATATATGAAAATTGGTTTTTATCGAGGTTTTCTTTGTTTAAACATTTATAGTATAATCTTACGAAAGATACATCACAAATCTCAGTTTAAGATTACAATGCTGCGTTGTTAACAAACACTCAAAACTGCAGCAGGGGAAAAAGCTTGAGCATTAAATTAGTGTATGTATTTAATTGTATGTGCAACATTTTTAAATGGTATGTATATTAAGTGTGTATTAAATATTAATTGTCTCAAAATTCAACCTATTTGTAAGATAACTATGAGACCTATTTTAAGTATCAAAGTTATTTATTAAAGCAATTTTAAATATTGTTAAAGTGTTTAGACAATGTACGAGTACATACATGTGTAGCATTTTGTATACAATAAACAATTTATGTAATAGATATTATAATCTATAAGTTTTGATGCCCATCAAATTACGAGTATACTATAGGTATAAGTCAGGATATTTTTTGTAATAATATTTAATTCTATTTTTGTTTGTTATTATATTTTTATTAGCTAAATATATAATATTTTTCCCACCTAATTTTAACCCTTATGCTGTTATTACGCAAGATACTTCCTTGTAAAATGTTTTTTTTTGTCAGAACATGTTTAAAAAATTTATAACCAAATTTCCGGGCTATTGCTTTTAGAAATACAGAGGTAGGCAGCTTTGATTGTTCAAATGAATATGACAATCGTATATCACTATCGATAAAAAGATATTATTATCTTGAGAGGTGGAAACAGTCAATTTGTTCAGGTGTATGAGCTAAGATTTGCTCCCAGATTTTAAGATATATCAAAGTCAATAATTCCTGTTTTGAACTATAGTTTTTTATTATTCAATAAAGTTACTACGGTAAAACTGCCTGAACACATATGCATATTGACAATACAATATATTTTATGAACTTTGGTGTTTTTTAAAGAATTGCCTGTTTGTATAACTAGTTACATAAATTATATTTCATTTCAAAAAATATATTTTATTTACTCTTAAATCTCTACAATTTATTTCTTTACATTTTTTAAGGAACGAACGGATAATATGGTAAAAGGTAAGCGTTTTCCACCTCAGATAGTACTGGTGCTATTACCTATGTGTTATTACTCCAACAATACGATTTACTAGCTGTTTACCTGTGACTTCGATGGCATAAAAATATTCATACAAACTTTCTTCCCCCGTTATAATACTTTGGGGTTTATTTTTTGAAAGTTAAAAGTAGCGTATGTTCGAATTGGGCTTCTTGACTTTAAGAATATCAAATTTCATAAGAATCGGAGTGGGTTTGCGATGAAATCGTAGTGGATAGGCAGACAGACAAACTTCTGCATTGATAATGTCAGTATGACTTTTTCAAAAGGTAGCTTATGTTTAATCTCTGATTTTTTACTTAATTATGCATAACAAAGAAAAATATTGGCTTTCGTATTTCTTATATCTATATACATGCTTATAAAATAGCTGTAGAAGATTGAATTCTTTTTTTTAAATGTATTTAAATATAAAAACATTTTTAAGATTAAATTTTAGACCATTTTAAAATTTTTTGTCTGTCTTTCTGTTTCTATTCTGAACCGATCGTAACGAAATTTGGCTGGTAGGTAGGTACTTTATGTTTTGATGAAGGTTGTAAAATACTTTTTATCCCGCTGACTGAAGGGATTCTCGTGGAAGAGGGGTAAAAGTAAAAATTTATTTTTGGCTATAATTCACAAACGCATTGTTTTATTTATTCATTTTTCGATTTGTAGCAAGAAGATTTGTAGAAAGAGAATAAGTAAGGAGGTGGTACCAATCCGGGCAAGTCGATGCGAAACCCTACCACTTAGTAGGATGTCACGGTGCTAGTGACATTAAGCCTGTGCTCGCCGTTTGCAAGCTGCCTGGTGTAAAGACACGGAAAATAGAGGAGCGCGGACCGACACGGGGAAGCAAATAGCTCTCGGCTTTTTGACTTGAAATTGTGGGCTAGTGTAATACTATAGAAAATATAGGTGTGTTGCTGTTCCGTGACCGTTATTAGACTAGTTCGAATTTATTAAATATAATTATTAAATAATTTAACACCAGGAATATAGAGAAACATTTGAATATAGGTACAGGTCATCTGAAATACACAGATATCTTCATGCCAAGTCTGCCTGTAGAATAGGCAGAAAGTATGAATTGGCATGTGTAGGAAATTCGCCGACTCGGCTAATGAATACAAAAATGTGTATAAATGCAAACTTTATCGCCCTTAACAAAAAAAAATATTTGTAGGTAAAGTACACCAACTAGATTGAATGTCCTGACTATCAATATGTATGGAAGTTAAGATAAGTTTACGTTACCTAGACAATTTTACAAAATGTAGACCCTGTTTAACTTTCTTTCTCGACCTAGTTACCTAGACTAGACCAGAAATACGTCCCGATGATGTTGTGTTATGTAAGCATACAAACCTAGACAGACCTGCTTCGGGAGATGATTCTAGAGATTAAAAAATCACTCTAGAAGAAGCTATACAAGAAGTTATTAAGGAAGAGGAATACCATAACATATATTAAAAAAGCAAACCAAATGATATCGATAATAAGGATGATCTGGTACAAGGACAACGAAGAAAGAGATATTTTCAATTTCGATTTTATACAGATATACCAATTCCGTGACTTGTAGAGTTTAGCAGCGACTCGCCCGGATTGGTACCACCGCCTTACCTATTCATGCCGCCATAACGTCATGACGTGTTCTGGTTCGGAGGGTAAGGTAGCCGGTAAACTTACTTTTGCTCGAAATCTAACATCCCGGCCCCAGGTTGGCAACGCACCATTACCACCTTTGGTGTCTCTAGGCGACGTGAATTTCTTACCATCAGGAAATCCGTCTGCTTGTTTGCCTTCCAATATCATAAAAAAAAATGTGGTGCTCTTTGGGGGACGCCTATATCCAGCCGTGGACGTCCTCTGGCTGATGATGATGATGATACCGATTCCAACATTTGTTCCATTCCATACTTATATTCCACAAGCAGGATGTCGTTGTGCTTCTTCTTTCGTAATTCCACCATCAAAACCCACGTATAAACCAACCCATTCAACACAACCTACGCCAGCAGAACTTTAAATATGAACTATTCACGAGGATTTCAACTAACTTAGCAAATTGCATACGTAATCTACAGCCAGATGAAGATGATTAATACCTGAATGCCGAATAAATGACGCCGAATACATCCCGATGGCCGAAAACATTTATGCCCATTAGATACAAGAAACGTCTTAACAGATCAGTTCCTCCGAGAGAACACTTCAGTGTGCAAACCAGGGCCCAACCTTTGGGTGACAGTTTCCAATAAGATAATCAATTAATGTTATAGACCCGAACACCACCATTACAAGACCATCACGATGCACTGGTTACGCCATCTGTTTGTGAAGCAGCTCTTTTTTGTGCTTGTCTCATTGTCTTGTTCATGCTTTTGTGCTGTTCGTTGTTAGTTTCGAGATAGCATAAAATCTCTAAAGTAAAAGTAAGTATCTTCACGCCCATATCCCCGAAGAGGTAGGCAGAGGCACAACCAGGGCACCCACGACTAGCCGAAGATACTAAGTACCATAATGTGATAGGTGGCAAGCCTATTGCCAACCGGGCACGTTTCCAATCCCGACCAACATTTTTTTTTTTATTAGAAAATTGGAAAAATCCAATTGTCTTTTTGTTGGCCGACCCGGGATTCGAACCCGAGACCTCATGCAGTCAAGTCCAACACCCGGACCGCTCGACCACAGAAATACTTAATTAATAAAATCTCTATATTTTTTTTAAGAAAAAATCACCCAAGACTAAGTCGATGAATGCTCTAACCGTTTGATATACTGAGGATTCAAGTCCTGTCGTGAAATTTAAGCAATTAATTCTCTCCAGCTAATCAGTGTCTTATTTTAATGGGATGTTAAACTTGTCAATTATTATTTAACTAGCGGCGAACTTTGAATCGCTTGACATTAAGAGCTACTAACATTTTGTAAAAATTAAAGTGTTATTTTTCTCTGTAATTTTCCCAGTATTTTCTTCATAAGAACTTTCATTGGACAGTAACTAACAAAACAAAAAATATTACCAAAATAGATCCATCCGTTCAGGCGTGAGGCGATGACCACGTGAAATGGAGATATAGTATAGATCTTAAAAATATACAGCATAAGTACTTATATACTTGGTAGGTATTTGAATTAATATACCAATGGTAATGCAGAACAGCAAAACTGGAGATTATTTTCTTAATAATGACTTTCCAATGAAATAGAAAATACTCACTATCTCCACCAGACATGAAAACCATTAAGTGGGTTGGATATTTGGCATAAGTAATTTCAACATATTTTATGCAACGACAGACATAAAATAAAAATGAAAAAAAACCGCAACTCATTGTCAAGTTGTACCTAAATACAATCTGCGAACAAAATATTCCTAAGAAAAGGTAAATAATTGCTCGTTTGTTTTGGAAAAGTTACAACTTACATGTAGGACAAGGATGAACAAAAACTCAAGGTTAAGGAATCACCAAGATTCTGTAACGACTTAAAGCAATCATAAAAATGAGGGGTTTATATTACGCTACAAAATATATCCAAGAAATACCTATCAATGAGTACGAAAGTATATTACTTCGTCAAGAGAATAAATAAATAATAGTCTTGAAATAACTAGTGTATATAAATAATTATTGTTATGAGAGCATTATAAAATCTACTTGTAAATTGGTACATTAGTTTGTAAAAGTAATTGAAGTATTTTTTAATTCTCCTGTATTACATTTTTTGTTAAGTACATAATTATCTAATTCTATTAATTGGTAATAAATACGACCTGAAAATTGTATATTTCACAGCCTTTTAATAAGATATTTGATAAAATAAACGTATTACATTCAGTAATATTGGATTTATCAATGTTGCCACAACATGTCGTATCAGAATATTTTAATTGCACATTGCACTATTTAACTTCGGAGCTAACTAACTAATTATTTTTTTAATTAGATGAATGAAATCTGAGGTGCAAAATAGAAAATGATGCATTTACAAATATATCAGTTTCAATGTTAATTACTTCTAGTCGAGGTATTCTTTGTTCAAACATTTTAAATGTGATGTTGTTCTGTACATGTCTCCACAGAATTGTCCAAGAAAAAGCTTAAGCATACAATTTTTAGACGTGTTTTCGTGTGTGTATAATTTTTAACTGTTACGTACTCGTATTATACATAAATCGTCTTTGAAAGTAGTCATAGTTTGTTAATTTACGATAGTAAAAACTAATCGTATTTTTTTTTATTTTTTTTTTCTAAAAATGTGAATTTCATCTGTGATGAACTCATTTGGTGGGTACTCAGAATTGTGTATCTATAGGCCATAACTACCCGCGTTAACGGGTTAAAAAGGAATTAAAAATTTCGCCACGGGACTTGAATCCTCAGTAGCTCAATTGGTTAGAGCATTCGTCGGCTTGAGACGAAAGGTTACAGGTTCAAATCCTGTCTGGGGCGGAATTTTTTCTCTCTTTAAAATTTATAGTAAAAAGTAATGTTGGCGCTAAGTCTATTTTAAGTATCAAAGTCTTTTGTATTGAATCCAGATCCCTGAATCCAGAAACTAGCTATAGTATAAGTAAATAGATCCTACTCTATCAGCTCACACCCGACAGGATAACTTTGTCTGGTAAATCTTAAACCCTGTTGCCCACAAATTGAGTATTTAACTAATCCGTAACTATCCGTACATGTCTGTGCCACTCCACTGAGCACTGAAGCGATTGTATACTCCACACCGAACATAGATACCGCAAGCTTTACATAGTTACATAGATGAAAATAGACACCAAGTAGATATAGTATTTACTAGCTTTTTACCCGCGACTTTTTGGGCGTAAAATGGATTTTCATACAAACTTCCATACCCTATCCTTTTGGGGCAGATGTACAAGTAGTGTGCGTCTTCATGCCAATATACATCAAACTAGGTCCAGCATTTTAGGCATGAAAGCGAAGCAGACTGGCAGACTTTCTCATTCTTAACCTTAGTATAGATAAATATATGTTATAGTACAATAATATGGTAAGTACCCCGTTTTTTTACCCCGTGTTGGTCCGGGCTCCTTTGTAGAATAGACCATCTGCCTTCCTTACCAGGCAGCTCGAAAAAGGCGAGCAAAGGCTCACCGTCACTAAC
>NJDD01003720.1:0-15415 GCA_002245505.1 Calephelis nemesis | reverse complement strand
ACACTAGCCTAATGTTTCTGCTACCTTGAAACGACAATGACGAATGTTTACCAATAGTAAGTAGAATAACAATCATAACAGCTTATGTTCTGACAGTAAAGTATTTCCTTCTTTCTAAATTTCAATTGAAGAGTTGAGTTCAAGAATGGTTTAACTAACAAATACGTGATTTGACGCAAATTCTACTAAAGAAAATCACCAAAAATATGGCGCTTGTTAAAATTTAAAATAGTTTTTGGTGATATAATCATTTTCATTAGTCGCCTTTGTGGTCTAGCGGTCCGGGTGTTGGATTTGACTGCATGAGGTCCCGGGTTCGAATCCCGGGTCGGCCAAAAGAAGAAAAATTGGATTTTTCCAATTTTCTAATAAAAAAAAAATGTTGGTCGGGACAGGAAATGTGCCCGGTTGGCGATAGGCTTGCCACCTATCACATTGTGGGACTTAGTGTCTTCGGCTAGCCGTGGGTGCCCTGGTTGTGCCTCTGCCTACCTCTTCGGGGATACGGGCGTGAAGATACATCATAATCATTTTCTAAATTAGAACTGAGATAATTATGATATTTTATGTAGATTTAATTAATATTCAATATTTTTAGTACTGGCGATCTCGACATCTGTGTCAGTTAAACCGTTTTAAGACTGAATATCTCGAGATACAATGCGATTCTTCTTATTTTGAAAAGGGCACTAGATAGATTATTTTTTACTGAATCCAACTATACCAATAACTAATTATTGAAAAAAAATCAGTTAAACCATTCTCGAACTCAACTCTTCAAATTGTTCCTTTATGCTATGTCCATCAGACAGGGTACTATCAAATTATGCAATGAGCATGGATATCAATGTATCTCACTTTTAGAGGTTATTCATTGCTGTGTATTTTCTACATATTTCAGAATATAACAGTTTATTTCATATAAACCATAAAAGAGATATTTTGGCTACATAATACTAGAATCTCTACCACCGCATCGGAAAACGACCACACGTTTAGATGACGTGGCAAAAAAACTAAGCAAGCTTTTCTTTAAAGCATACTAATTGATACGCGTGACCTCATACACGTTTTGAAGAGACTTATCGTGGTAACGAATATAATATTTCTCTCAGTGAAATCCGTGCTATAAACTATTATTATACAAAGTCCGGTTAGGACATGTTTAATGATTTTGCGTAAAAAGTAGATAGACAAATAGACCAACGGACGAAAATTTCAACAATCCTCGTTTTCTGTTTTTGTTTTCTGTTTCCGGTTCTTTTTACGGTTATGTAGCAATCATTGTTTTTAAACATTTAATGTACCGCTTTATTTGTGTCACAGTTTCATTTTTTGTCTAGATACTAGGTAGGTAATAATGAAGCTACATGCGTAAAGTAAGAGACACACTATCAAGTAACGACCGACTTACTTTTAGATTTTAAAACTGTGAAATGTTCTCCATCAGCAAATAGCTCAAAAAATTTGGACAATAATGTATGTAGACTACTAATTAAAATGTAGAAAATGTATGTAGACAATTAGAAAATGTGGCATTTCCAATTTTCTAATAAAAAAATGTTGCCCGGGATTGGACATGTGCGTGGTTGGCGATGGAGTTGCCACCTATCACATTAGTGGCTTTGGCTAGTCGTGGGTGCCTTGGTCGTGCTTCTGCCTACCTCTTCGGAGATATAGGTGTGAAGATACTTTTTTTTAAAAAAAACTTTAGTAACTTTAAACAAATGCATTGACAAACATGTATCAGCTTTTAGTGTATCAATTATGAAAATGAGGGTAAAAAAATAAGCTAGTCTAGACAAGGCTCTTATTAAATAATTAATAAATTCAAAATTAAATAATATATAAAAAAATTCAAATAAAAATAACTTTAACTGGGATTGAATATGTGCCCGATTGGCGATGGGCTTATCTCATTGTGGAACTTACTGTCTTCAGCTAGTCGTGGGTGGCCTCGTTGTAAAAAATATAAATTGTAGAAAATAAGAAATGTAATTACTTACCCAACTGCAAGACCATCATAATTGTATATATAACGGGTTGAATTTCTGAATTCATCGATGCTATCAAAGCTTAAAGATTCCAAATATATTTGTATTGGCAAATATGGCGCGATTGGGGTCACAGCACCGCTACGGTTAAAAAAATGTATCATTTTGTTAAATCAAACATAAAATTTAAACGAAATGAATGCGGATTACAAGTATGTGTGTTTTTCATGTCAGAAGACAAGCAAACAGTCGGACTTCTGATTGTAGGAAGATATATATATATTCCACATATGATAAGGATGTATGATAAAGCAGCTTACTTTGTTGGTATGGACATACGAAAATGTGATAGATGAAAGATTGACAAATCAAATACATAAAATGTAAATGTGGATGGTTGTTACCCGAAATGACCAATGTAGGTTGACATACCACGACAAATTCCCTAGAGTATTATCTAAGGGTGGGATAAGGATTTAAAAAGTGGTGTGTTTCCATTAAAATAACAGTAATACCTTTCCATGAAAAGAACTTACGCGTTCATTGATCTGGTGTGTAACTTCACTTTTGCTAACAAAAAATGAAGTTACACACCAGATCAACGGGCGCGTAAGTTTAATTAGTAGGGAGAAATGTGAAAGAGGCTTCGCACATGTTCAAAAATTGTAACCCTACTCCTCCTTTCACGTAACCTAGCAAAGAACATGGCATAAAAATGTTTATGTCTGTACGTATGTAGTGGTGTAAAGGATGCGTTACAGAGAGGCTGGAGTGTTAAGCATTTTCAATGTTTATTGTCACGATAGGAACAAGCACACGCCTTAACTTATGGTTATGACGGTGATAGACCGAGGCTTATAGAAACTATAGTCTGTCTTGAGGCCGAACCATGCAAGTCTACCGGCTACCTTGCCCTCTTAACCAGATCATGACGCTGTCAGTAACAGGTAATGCGGTGGATGACTTCCCGGACGAGTCTAATATGGTACTCTACCATTTATTGGTAATGGTGGCAAATGACCTATTTTATAGAGGGAACCCCAATCAACGGGAGAAAAAAACTTGTGTTAGTTTGCTGACCCTTACCTCCCTACCCAACTTACTATATCCAAGCACTATTACTGTGACCAGCGTTGTTATTAGAGCGGCAATAGATCAGGCAGTAGTAACAGTCATGGCGAGTTAACACAAAACTCTACCATATACCATTGGTCATGGTGTTAGTGAAAAATAAACCAATTTTCATTAACACTACGACCAAAATTTTGGTATAAAATCAGTTGGTTTATGTTACTCTTTTTTGGAGCCCTGTACGAAGTACCTACTAATTAGTGTAAAATAAAATATTTACTTACGTGTTAAACAGAACTGGGAAATTGTTCAAAATTTCATTTAAATACTGTCTGCTATCGCCAGCATAAATTTCCGTTTGCAGTTTGTCGTAAGCTTTGTCTACAAGTTGCAATTTAGTATCTCCAACGTGCAAGAAGTTACGAACATCTGGTCGTTGTTCAAAGTTTATATATAGATCCGAAGGGGCGATCGGTTTGCCTGGGATATTCAATGGGTTGGGTGTTTTCCGAGCACCCAAAATCTGTATGGCTTGCGCATAAAGCTAAAAACAATACACAAACATGAAAAAAAGACATTTTATCGTAGGCTCAACGACAAAGTAACATAATTAGGTTACTTTATCATGACACCTAAAACTAATTCTATCGTATCCTATTAATTCTATACACACACATACATACATAGAGGGTAACTTGGATTAACAAATAGGATAGTTTTTATCCCGAAAAAATTATGTTTCTGTGGGATCATAAACCACGTTTACAATTTTAATGTAACCACATTACATAATTTTGCTATAATCAAGCCTATGTAGTACGGAGAACATTATTTTTGTAAGTAATAATAATGAGTTTTTTAAGTGTAAGATTCATAACCTGTAAAATATATGTAGTTTTTATTTTAGTTGAGTATGAGTTTTTTATTATTTCGATTGTAAATTATGTGCATTCAGTATATTTATTATTACAGCGATTTTGTTTCGTAAAACCTCTTCTTTCTTTTTGCACTCATTAATATATTGGTTATATATGTTTTTGGTCTGTAGTTTATCAACAAAGAATACCTACTCCTAACACGTTAAAACCATTATTATTAAAAAAATGCTTTATTACGATTTATGTGATTTGTTCATGGACATTTATTTATTTTCGGAATAAATGTCAGAAATATCTAACGAAAATATTTAAACATTCTAACATATTACAATAGTTATCGTTTATATGATTAATCGTGTGGGCCAAAGTATTCCCCAAATGTTATTGTTTTGATGCCGTCCCTTACCTGGAATGTATAGGCTAGCCTGGGCAACCCTAACAATATGCTATAGTTACCCTTACCAACATTTTCCATTTCCGTCTAATGGGATAGTTATTGCTAAACGCAATGTGGCTGGTGTTATCTAGCTTTGCGTGGGAACAGTTGCAACATATTGGAACCATGCTGGTCATCTGCTCCTCGCACTTTAGGCAAATCATTCATGTAAATTGAAAAAGTAGTGGCCCTAAGATACTACCTTGTGGTACACTGCAGTCACTAAAAATATATTTTTAGAAGTAGCAAAATTTTCTTAAAGTTCCCAAGTGGAACTTTTGATATCGCAACACATTGCTTCTTAGTCTCTGAATAGCCGTTAAAACTTTATAATGATTTAACGTTACATAAATGAAACGCTTTTATCACATCTAAAATTAATTCAGCTAGTGGAAACTTTTTATTTTTAAGGCACTTACTTTTTTTCACCTTTTTTAAAGACAAAACATTTGATATATAACATAGTAGGTACTATAGACTTGCCTTTTTTAAAACCGCATTGACTGTTTTAATAAGTGACGAGTAAAATGAAGTAAAATACGGTATAGTTTCTAATACATTATTTTGCAAAAGTATTAGAAATTATACTCCTAATAGTACTTGAGTTATACATCATATAATTAAGGACTTGGCAATAAAAGATCTTATTGTTTCCCCAAATTCAACACAATTTTATTAGCGGGACTTGTACTTCAATAAGTAAACAAACAAATGGTTATACTTAAATTAATTAAAATAAATCATTTAAAAGCTTTTCGAGTGTATATTTTCTAGGAGAGAATGGTCTCTATTAATTTAGTACTTACCAAAATACCAGCAGCTAAGTTACCAGACTTGACGTTTTGCGCTGCTGAACTTTCTATCTCCCGAATCTTATTGGCTGTTTGTCGATTAAAGTATCCCACTTGAAGGTTTAATGAACTGTCATTGAATTTGTATGTTATATCGAAAAATCCGGTGAAAAATATTGCATTCTACGAAACATAAATCAGTAATTAATTACAGCTTTTAAACTCAAACATATCTCTTTCTGACGGACTGACACAGAGACGTCAATTATCATTTAATCAGTCAACACATCGACATATAACATTCAAAAATGTGTTTTAATAACAGATTAAATGTTAATTGTCGACTCTGAGTGCGGCCGTCAGAAACTGAAAGTGGCAACATGCTACACGATACGTTGAACAAAGTTGTCACTTTTCGGTAAATACAACAATTACATTTAATCTGAGATTCCGTAGTTTGCTTGAGGTGTAATACCTGAACTGTCTTGGTAATAAACATGGACTAACGAAGGCGTAAAATTAAGATGATATCTGTATGACATTTTAATAAAAACTATAATGCCAGGTTGAACCTTGGGGTAATTTAGTCCGTGTTTAATAATAAGGTAGCTTGTGTACAAATGCACCAAAACATACTCACTGCCTACCTAACACCTACAAATACACTCCGCTCAGTGTCACCAAACGTATTAATGATGTAATGCTAAATCTAGGTCGAATTATTAAGCCTTATAGACACCTAATTTGGTCGGCTACCTTTCAAACCAGATTCACAGTGCCAAGCACTTTATAGTGACATTAATAGTTAAGACAGTGGATCTCCACTCGGGCAAACGCACAGCATTTTACGACCAGTGATGTTGTTGGCTGACAAACTGCTTGATTTATGTTTGCTTCTTATGAGCTAACAAGCAAGGATGCATATTCCACAATTGGAGTCAATATTTGTTTCCAGGCCAAGTCAACTCAAGGTCATAGTAAACCTTTGTACCATCACGACCAATTCAGACGTTGTGTGCCATTCCAGAATAAAAAAAATCGATTCTTAGAATAAAATTGGTGAAAATCTTCAAACTAATTTAAGGGAAGCTGCAACTTTACCTTTTTCCTAATAAAAATCACGCGTCCGTTGATATGGTATGTAACTTCGTTTTTTGTCAGCAAAAGTGAAGTAACACACCAGATTAATTATAAATAATAAACCCCTTAATTATAAAACTTACATACCCCCAATGGGTGGGTTTAGTGTTTAGCTTTCTTTAAAAAATGTGGAAATAACCTTTATATCAAAAGCTGGGGTATTATTCTTCTTGTATTCAGTAATTAGATATCCAAGTGCAGCCATATGTCTACATCCGAAAAAATTACCCATCACCGTTACATCGGCATCTTTGACTTCAGTGAAAATTTGGAGGAATTGTTCCATTGCTAAATACAGTTGCACGGCGACCTATATTACAAGAAATATTTAAATTAGCATAATTAATTCTGCACTTCCTACTCTAACTTTGAAATGTCGCTATATTCTTTTGATGAAAATATTAGAATCGAAACAAGTTTAGTGTTATTACGAACTAATCGTGCACAATATTAATTTCTAGAGACTTATAGATTCCTCAGAAAACATTGATTAAAACCTACTAGAGTTGACCTAATCCAGCACATATAAAATGTTTTTTTTTTTTTATTGGAAAATGGTATCATCCACTTATAACAAGTTTAGTTAGTACTCAGCTAAACGACGAGTTTTATTAAGAAAACCTTCTAACATTATAATTGCGAAAGTTTATGAATATGTATGTTTGGATTTTTGTTACTCTTTCACGTTCGAATGGCTCAACATATTTGTCTAAATTTGGAAACTATCTGGATTGTGATATGGATTAACAGCTAGCTTCAAATAATTGGTGAACGATACCACATTTTTATAAGATTTTATAAAAAACCAAAAACAGACGTATTTGCAGTAATTACATCAGTTAGAGATATCTAAGCTGGTAACATTGAGTAGCCAACTTGTCGCTGAGATAATGAACCTCATGCGTAAATGAGTTTATCGTTTTAGACATTCATAAGAAAACTAAGCAGACATAAGCAGTTAATAACTGCACTAATAATGAAACAAAATAACACTCATTAATTACGAGATCATATCACTGAAGTACCTATTAGGCAAAAGTATAAACAGGGCACCCAAGATTACTCAAATAAATACTAACATTATAGAGCTAAAAAGTATGTTTGCTTGTTTCCTCGAACACGCTAATGGTAGGATATCCATGTCTGATATGAAAAATTAGTTTAGTGGTAGATATTCCACTGATCGAGGAAAGCTATTGTTATCGATATTAATACGAGGAATAAAAATAATCTAACTGCATACAAAACTCGTCTCCGTAAAATTAGTAAATCCTTTTTGGGTCAATGTATACGTTTCTACAATAAGCTGCCCATTGGTATTAGAGATCTACCTATAAATAAGTTTAAAAATGTATTAGAGCAAAATTATGTCAAAAAGGCTATTATACGGTCTCAACGTATTTGGAAGATGAATGTGCTTGGGAATAGAGGTTTCAATCTCCCATTGCAATTTGTAATGTAATTTTTTGTACCTTTTATTTAAGTTAAAATCAGATTGTAATTAGTATTTTTAATCTAGATTGTATTGTAAATATTATTATTGAAAAAAAGACAATCCCGCTCAGTTTCTTTCGCCGGATCTTCTCAGTGTGAGGCCGCGATTCCGATCCGGTGGTAGTTAAAGTCAAATACCACTTGTATGGTTCATGTGAATAAAGATTATTCTGATTCTGATTCTATCACGCTAAGAATAATGGAGTAGAGCACTAATGAAGAATGTTTTAAAATCTAAGGATTTTTTCCATTCAAAATTTAAGTGGCTCTTAATGTCAAGCGATACGAAGTTAGACGGGTCGGCTAGTGTATTTTTACTTACTCCCACAATTCATAGGTGGTAAACCTATCACCAACTGGGCACTCATCCAATCCCAACCGATGTTTATTTTTTAAAAAACATTGTCTAAAAATCAAAGCCTACTAATAATTTTTCTTCTCTTTAATTATTTGATAACTTTTACAATTTAATGTAATTAATATCAAGCAATCAATCATTTTTGTAGGAATACATATATTTAAGGTCGTTGAATAAATGTGATTACTCCATACCAATTTAATGACATGAAAATTAATTAAAAAAGTGCGGTAGGCAACGTTCCGACCGAGCAACGCTATTTTATTAGAAAAATTAAATCACACTTTTTCTATTTCTTTTTGTTGCCCAACCCAGGGGTCTAACCCCCAGAGGCGATATTTAAAATTTAATAATTGGTACATCAGCTAATTACAATTATTTTCACTCACGCATCCTTAAACAGGTAAGCAGAGGCCCCACCAGTTCCCCCACGAAAACTAAGGTATTTGGTCCTATATCGTGATAGGGTCTTTCCCATCTTGGTCCGGGCTCTTTCGCAGAATAGACCGTCTGCCTTCCTACCAGAAAGCTCGTAAAAGGCGAGCATAGGCTCACCGTCACTAGCACCGTGCCATCTTACTAGGTGGTAGAGTTTCGCAGCGACTCGCCCGGGTTGGTACCACCGTCTTACCTATTCCTGCCGCGATAACTTCCAACTCTGTTGACGTGTTCTGGTTTGGAGGACAAGTTAGCCGAAAAACTTACTTTTGCTGGAGGCGTTACATCCCGACTTCAGGTTGGCAATGCACCATTACCACTTTTGGTGTCTCTATGCGGCGTGAATTTCTTACCATCAGGAATTCCGTCTGCTTGTTTGCCTCCCATTATCATAAAAAGGTGGTAAGCCAACTTAAAGGATCTCGGAGCACTTCATTCAATTAGTAATCATAAGTTTCTGGTTATCGAACCTGAGCTTAGTCAGCTCAGTCATTCAGTCAACATAAACACTAGCCGACACAGTTTTTTTTAAAATGTAAATAATGGTTACCGTGACTTCGTCGGTAGCGTAAGCATCTTCATTGTCGGTATGACTAAAACCAGCTCCAAGAGGAGCATCGAAGAACACTATGGACTGTCTTTTGCTCCAAGCGTATTGATTTTCTGTAAATTAAAAATTATTAAATTATCCTTATTATATTTTCCTCGCCACTTGCTTGTACAATGTGTGAGTTTGCAACACAATAGAAACTTTAAATTGTGTGTAAACTTGACACTTTTAAAAATATATGTTACTTTATCTACAGTTTTTAACCAAACAACTTCATCGCATCAAGCTGCAAAAACCCAAGTCCAATAGTCCAAGTGGAATATCTATGATTGGAAGAGAGAGATAGGCTCGGTAAGATGAAGCGCAAGGGCTTGCACTTTTTAACCTCTCAGTCGTTCCGGAATATTGTGAACCGGTATTTAATTTAAATGGCCTGAGTCGCACCCAGCATTTGGGAAACACTGGAATAGTTACATATTGGAGTACTCGATACACACGAAGTTAATAAGTGTCATAAAACACTAATCTTCTATCAGATTAATTCAAAAGAAATCAAAATGTAATATATATTCATCAGATGAGTATTCCAGTAAGATACATACAAAAAAGTTATTATAAAATATATAGTTTATAAAGATGCGTAGGTGACATTTTTATTTTAAAGATAGTAATTGTTTTCTTAGCAAGGACACTGAAACTCAGTGTCGAGGTACACTACGCCTTAATATAGTGAACTTAGTGAACTCATGTTGCCTCACTTTATTGTTTTTTTAGCTAGATATAAATTGTTTCAATCTGGTTCTAGTTTTACTTATTTCTTGTTTATATTTTGTCATGTGGGGTGAATTAGTCCGCTTATAAATGCTTGCCTCATTTTTATTTTGTCTATAAAATATTATTTTATTTACAATAATTAAGCCCAGTAAAACTGCAAAAAGCGTCTCCAACTTTTCCAATGGGTCTGGATTTGAAAGTTATTTTTTAAAAGATAGCAAATGGTTCTAAAATGGTCCCAAATGAATTTGACCAATATTCTACAAGCAGTTTTTAAGTTATACTTCCACTATGATGAGGTCGTCAAGATATGTGAAAAAATTTGCATCATGAAGAATAATCATCGTTTCTGGGGTCTAACGGTCCAGATGTTGGACTTTACTTCACGATATAGCAATTTCGATTTCCGGTTCGGGCAATAAAAAAGAAAACGTGCTTTTACCAATTTTCAAAACAAAATGTGCCACCAATCACTTCAGTGGCTTTGGCTAGTCGTGGGTGCCTAGGTTGTGGTCTATTCCTACCTCTTCGGGGACATGGGCATGAAGATACTTTTTTCCGATTAAGTATAACTCAAAAACCACTATTTGGATCATGATAAAATTAATATAAAATCACAACCTGGAAATCATGACCTATCTATCTCAGGAAAACTATTAAAATCGGTTGTTTATTGTCGGAGTAATCGCTTTACAAACATACAAAAAAGTTGAATTGAGAACCTTCTGCTTTTTTAGAGCAGCTTAAAAACTTACTTATTAGCTGAGGGTTTGATCCATTAAAGATGTATGGTCCAGCTACCGTTAAAATATCTAGACCAACGCCCAATCCGGCTTCTGAACTAGTATATACTATTAATGGAGCTTCATTCACAGGCACGTCTGAAGCGGGGAAATACCAGAACCAAATGTTTGAATTATCTTTTTCGTTTATCTGGAATCAAAAAGTATATATGAAACATCTACATTGTGAGCAAGTCTAAGCTCGGCGTTCTTTTGCGTAACACTATTATTTTAATGCCATCAGACAGGGAGGGGAAGCCATGAAGCTATGAGCTACTACTGGAGGGTACATTCTTTACAAAGAACTGAAGTCATATTGTTGTCTCTTTCACAAGACTCTCTGAAAGCCGATTCATTTGAGAGAGTCAACAACATTTTGAAATGACATCAGTTCTTAGCTTACATCTATAGGCTAACTATTCCTCCAGACGAGAACATGAAATTGTCATTTTGACAGTAGGAAAAGGTAATTCTCCGACTTATCCAGGAGTTCTACCACTTCTACTATTCTACTACTTCAGTCGTCTTGCTGGTAATGCTACATTTTATTTGAACTAAAGATGTTAAAACAAATTGACTGCCTTTAATAAAATGCATTGATGAGAAAACAAAAAAATGATTCAGTAGTTTTTACGTCATACGTCTTTTTGATGTGCCCGATTGGTGATAGGCTTGCCACTTATCACATTGTGTGTATTTGTGTCTTCGGTTATTCTTGAGTGCCCTGTTTGTACCTCTGCCTACCACTTCGTGGTGGAGAGATAATTTATATTCCAAACTTTAGCTTGCAACTTTTACTTGTCTCTTCGCTATTGTCTCTTTCTTACCTTCAGAAAGTTCTATACTTATTTTGAGTCTTTTCAAAACAACTTACGGTTAAGAATCCTGCGTAGCTCTTTACACAAGGTAATATTTTGGTTCGGACTCTGGAGGCACACCTTGCAGCAGTAATGTTACCAGCTTTAAGGTAGGGGGTCAAAAACACTGCATCACCACATTTCCTATTACACTTCACGTCTGGAGGAGTTTTCCCAAAGGTTTGTTGAAGTAGTGATTTGTATCCGTCGCCAGGATAAACTCCGTGTACGCTATACAAACTCAGGATCCTGAAAAGTTTTTGAAATATTAACATGAGTTCTACACGGATTAAAACGCTGATTGTAAGCATTGGTTTGCATCCATGTGGAACAAAAATTTAATTAAAATTTTAATTTGTTTCAAACAAAGTTGCCCATAAGGTCACCTTAGTGAAAGACGTGATTGGGGCGTGATTACAACCTTCTGGATGATGCTTAAGCTTATTCGTATAGAGCCCCTACTATGAGTTTATATGAGTGTACTAGCTGCGCCCCGCGGTTTCACCCGCGTAATTCCCAATCCCGCGGGAACTCCGGGATAAAAAGTAGCCAATATGTTATTCTGGGTCTTCAGCTACCTACATACCAAATTTCATCGTAATCGGCTTTGTAGTTTTTGCGTGAAAGAGTAACAAACATCCATACATACAAACTTTCGCATTTAAGGATGAGCTTGTCGAATTTACTATACTCGCTAGCGTCTATGTAAATATTTGTATGAAAGCTTTGAACAGCACCTCTATTCTCATGGTAAATGCTCAGGTCGTAAATATAGTTTACTACCTGTGAGTGAGGCATCGCCCGCTTGCCAAATTATATTTTTTCTTATAAATTGTAGCCTACATACTATTCTGATGAATAATTGAAGTAACTGTCTGGTTGTTTAAATAAATAGTAAATAATAAATAAGTATCCCTGGACATATCACACAAATTTAATCTAACCCCAAAGTAAGCAAGTTATATGATTGTGTTATGGATGCTAGTCAACGATATTATTACATACAATTACTTAAATAGATACCAGAATATATGTAATAAACACCCAGACCCAGAAATGCAGACATCCAAATGTTCATCACACAAATGCCTGCCCCCGTCGGGAATCGAACCCGAGCCTCGCGGTTGGTCGATGTAGCCAGGCGAGTACTCCAGCCACTCGATCAACGAGGCGGTTACTAGGTGTTTAGTACAAAATGTTTTCTTTTGTCTTTGTTTCATTTTAAAAGGACAGCGTTCACCAAAAATAAGTTATGTTTCTTAACAGCTGAATTTATTTTCTTAGACAGAACTACTTCTTTCGAGACAACTAGATGTTATCGGTAGTAAAAAAAGTATCGGTAATACTTAGAAAGCGATCGATAAAGGTTTTTTAAAAAATTTTGGTCTGAGATTTTTCTGTATGTAAAAATAACTTACATTGGCAATATGCATAATATCATATATGAAGCCATGATTAAACCTGAAAAAAAAGAAAAAAAATGAAATATTTCAGTGTCTGAACCCTAAAGAATGAATGGACAAAGCACAAAATATGAAACAGGAACATACATTTGTAGAGCTTTACACGCCTGAGCTATGCAGTCGCTCTAGGGTTGACAACTGAGTGATTTTTAATTTTTTTGCTGTACTAGCTAAACTACGGTTAAGTTTAGCTCATATATCAAATCTAAATCTGCACTGACATAAAATTAAAAAATAAATAATAATATGTATCCCCGTGTTGGTCCGGGCTCCTTTGTAGAATAGACTACCTGCCTTCCTAGCCAGGCAGCTCGTAAAAGGTGAGCATAGGCTCACCGTCCTAACACCGTGACACCTGACTAGGTTGTAGAGTTTAACAGCGACTCGCCCGGATTGGTACCACCGCCTTACCTATTCCTGCCGCCATAACGTCATTACGTGTTCCGGTTCGGAGGGTAAGGTAGCCGGTAAACTTACTTTTGCTGGAGGCGTTACATCCCGACCTCAGGTTGGCAACGCACTATTACCACCTTTAGTGTCTCTAGGCGGCGTGAATTTCTTAACATCAGGAAATCCGTCTGCTTGTTTGCTTTCCAATATCATAAAAAAAACAATGTATTATTTAAGGATACAGATACAATACAATAATACGTATTGTTTAAGAATACAGAACACAAAACGGGGATTATTAAAATTGTTGTCTTAATAGTAAGCAACTTAGATAACTAGCCCTGTTAGGACTACATTGTAAAAAGTTGTACAGGAATTAAATATCTGCTTTGCTTAAGTTACAGAAAGAAATGTAATAAGCAAAAAGTACAATAAATAAAAAAATACACTGAAGTAAAATATTGACGTCTTAAAAATCGTCAAGGAAATGCTATTATGAATTGAAAGATGAAGGAATTTCCATAATTCATAAGAACAGAAGATAAAAGAAGTAGAATGACATTTATTTATTATTTTCATCGATCCACCTGACACTCACTATTTGCAGTTTTTTTTCCAGTATTTCACGTCTATCAAATATTTTTTGCACTAACACTACTGTTTAAAAACCCACCCATGGTTTGGATACGTATTAAATATTAGCAAGTTTAACCAACAGCAGTTTCTTTTGTATAAAACTTGTTCATTCTAGACATCGTTACCGTCGAATAGTTAAATTATTTTACAAACTCTCATCCCTCATAAAGGCCATATAGCATTAATTTTATCAATACCCTTGCTTTAACTCAGACCTTTAAAATTTTTTTTTTTTTCAAGTGGCTTATAAATGTGTGTAGCATGGACGGATTAAGAGTTTTTTTATATGTATTGAAAATTAAAATAAAAGAAATTTTGTAGTAAATTTTAAAAAGTTGCACTCACCAATAAAGTCTTTGTTCGAAGACGAATTGCAAGTTAGCCGTAGAAGTGGTGTGTATGTTTTTATACCCCTCCTTTATTACAGTGTTCCACTTAAGATTAAGACATTTTTTTATTATAAAATAAAAACAATAAAAATGCTACAAAATGCATATCTAATTTATTTAAATAGGACAATTACTAAACTAACACATTTTCTATAGACGTAACTATTAGCTTATTGTTATACCTACTCTGTTGTCATAAAAAAGGAGATGTAAATTACATTTGTAATCTGTAAAAAAACAGTCAAGTGCGAGTCACTCTCGCATTAACAATTCTTTCTGAGGTTTGTGTAGCAAAATTTGCAAAATTGACTAAAAGAAAACAATTATTTAAGCATATGAAATTTAGAGCGAAAGAAAGTATTAGCGAAATGATTAACTCATGACAAAATATAAACGAAAAAAATAAGTGTGGAAAAATTAGGCCATCGGAAAAATCGCCTTAGCATTTATTGGTTTTATTTATTTATTTACTTTTTTGATTGGGTTTTGGTGTTTCTCAATACATGTTTTCAGTATTCGTCATTTGAGAGTTAGACATATTAGCAAATTTATATATATATAGTCTAGTCAAAATAAATTCATTTGTATGGAATAGGTTGCATTAATTGCACTTTGGGTGAAAACTTGCGTGAAAAAAAGTCACCAATTTTGAACTAATACTTTTTTGTATTTTACGAAAATATATTAAAAAAATAAAAACTCTTAACAATGATTATTATTTTTGCGTTTTTGTAAACGGTAGTGTATTTAAGAATTATTTAAACACAATGATAACAATATCCCATAAAAATTTATATTTTTTTTAAAGAAACGCTCTGGCCCAAAATCTCGGATTACGAATGTTTCATGTAATTTGCATTATTAAGTATGTGTAAAAATCCCTCGAGTGTCTTTAGTACAAGCCAGAAAAATATATAAAAAAAACAGTTTTTCAATTAGTTCTAATAAAGACACCAAGGTGAAAACGTAGTATA
>NJDD01003718.1:349036-364524 GCA_002245505.1 Calephelis nemesis | reverse complement strand
CAGACATTTAAATGTTCATCACACAAATGTCTGCCCCCGCCGGGTATTGAACCCGAGTTGGTTGGTAGGGTTAGGTGTAGTGTATATCACTGTAATACAAAACCAAAATGTATACTTAAGACTTGTACTTTATGGCTAGGCTTTATACGTCCCAAAAATTCCAAACATGATCATCAGAGTGTAAATACCAGCAAATGGTGCTTAGTCATGGATGTATTCTTAAAAGTATATTTCGGCAAATCCAAAAAAATTAAGAAAGGAATATGTGACATCTACTATTAATAATAACTAGTGGTCGAAATTCGACCATAATAAATTTTAATATCTTGTTGAAAAGAACGCCATCTTCATTTCTCAAGATCAAATACTTTGTTTCCAAACTTTTTAGTGCGCAATCTATGATCTTTTATCGTTATCATCAATATATTTGTTTGTGTGTGTCAAATGCATGGTAGTATGGGTGGGTGTTTTATTTATTGATTTAATGTACTTTATAAGGAACCATTATTATTGAAAAATATAAGCGTTCTGCGCTGCTCCTACACATAAACTATAATAGTGCCAAATTTTATGCTTCTGCGTCCGCCCAAATTTCGTAAAAAGGGGTCCAAAGTTTTGGCATCACGTATTAATATATAGATTTCCTTTCTTAAGTTTTCGGCATTCACATTTGCCTTTAGTAAAATTTGCCAAAGGAAAGGTGCGCCCCAGACTGATACCTTGCGAGAAATCTATAGATCCTTATATTAAGATGCCAACATTCAGTCATCCACCATAGCTTTGATAAGAGTATGGTAACAAAGTTTTACACCAAAGCAATCATATGAGTGGCTTTGCAGTAGTAGGTACGTAAATAATGATATACATAACTTTCTTTTGCTGCAGGAAGTTCAAACATTCAGTTGATATTCCAGTATTAACTGCGATCACAAAATATAATAAGTGGTCTTTTTTATGAAAGTGGAAGGCAAACAAGCAGACGGATTTCCTGATTATGAGAAATTCACGTCAACCTAGAGACATCAAATCTGGTAATGGTGCGTTGCCAACCTGAGGCCGGGCTGATATTCGAGCAAAAGTACTTTACTTTACTGGCTGCCTTATCCTCCAAACCGGAACAAGTCAATGGTAAGCACTGACGTTATGGCGGCAGGCATAGGAAGGCGGTGTTATTAATCCGGGCGAGTCGCTGCGAAATCTACCACCTAGTAAAAAGTCACGATGTTTATGACTGTAAGCCTATGCTCGCCTTTAGGAGCCCGGACCAAAACGGGGAAAACCAAAACGGACCAAAAGGGGTGTATAAAAATTAATACTAGAATGAGTAACACTAAAATTATTAATTCAATCGTAGGCTTTGGAGACGCACACAAATAAAATACACAATTTTTTTTACTGCAATGAGTTCAAAATGCAATTGATTTTTCACTTGTAACATTGATAACAAAATAAAAATACAACAAGTAGTAAATTAAAACACAAAAACCCGAATTAATAAATTTACCTCTACAGTAAGAAATGAGATACCTAATCGGACAAAACGATCAGACATAAATTTAAATTAAAAAAGTATCTTCACGCCCATATCCCCGAAGGGGTAGGCAGAGGCACAACCAGTGCACCCACGTCTAGCCGAAGACACTAAGTCCCACAATGTGATAGGTGGGGTAGCCTATCGCCAACCGGGCACATTTCCAATCCCGACCAACATTTTTTTTAGAAAATTGGAAAAATCCAATTTTCGTTTTGTTGGCCGACCCAGGATTCGAATCCGAGACCTCATGCAGTCAAGTCCAACACCCGGACCACTAGACCACAGAGGGGAAAATTTAAATTAAGCATCTCTAAAATGCATTCTATCTATTACTAGCGGCCTGCCCCGGCTTCGTTATAATGTATATATATATATATATATATATAAACCTTCATCTTTAAATTCTTTATCTATTAAAAAAAACCGCATTCAAATCCGTTGCGCAGTTTGAAAGATGTCTAGATACATTATGTGTGTTTTGTTAGTTTTTGTATGTTTGTTACGCGTTAATCCACAAATTAAGGATGGCGTTTTAATTTTTTTTAGTAAGGTAGGTAATGTATTTGATCAGGTGATTTCATTAACAGAAGTGTAATCAAGACTATGTGACACTAACCAACCCGGAAAACGCTTGATACTGATGAAGTCGACATTTTCCATACAAAATTGTAAGGTAATGGTAAATTTAATGTGCATTGACTTCTCTGAGTACGGTCGTATTAGTTTTAAGTATTAAAAAATTGTTTTTTTATGATTTTATTGTTTTATGATATTGGAAGGCAAATAAGCAGACGGATTTCTCGGTGGTAAGAAATTCCCGCCGCCTAGAGACACCAAAGGTGGTAATGGTGCATTGCCAACCTGAAGCCGGGATGGTAGGCCTGAAGCAAAAGTAAGTTTACCGGCTACCTTACCCTCCGAACCCGAACACGTTATGACGTTATGGCGGCAGGAAGCAGCTAAAAAAATACAGCTCAAAAATTTTTACAAAAAGTATATTTTCAATTTTCTAATAAAAATAACGTTGCCTGGGATTAGATATGTGCCCGGTTGGCGATAGGCTTGCCATCTATCACATTGTGGGACTTAGTGTCTTCGGCAAGTCGTGGTGTGTACCTCTGCCTCTGCCTACTTTCGGTGATATGGGCGTGAAGATGCTGCTGCAGCTTCATACATAATGCTGTTAGGTGTTGGTAATTCAATATGTGGTATAATCTAACATGCCAAAGTTACAAAAGCAGTAATACGAAATTATACCAAAAAATAAAAATCTTTGTTTTAAATCGATCAAAATAAAACTGCAATTTTGTATGTAATAGGTCGTAATACTGGTTTTCAGTTATAAAGTTAGAATATGTGGTATATGTTTACCGATACGGTCAGGGGTGGGGGGTGGGGGGGAGCTGGCACAGGCGATGCTCGCGGCGCCTGCAGCCAGCGCCCGAGATAAGCGACGACCGACGCCCGTCCTATGAAATTATAGCACCCTCTGACTTGGCTCAGGGTCTGGTAGACTGCTTTCATATTTTAGTTTGTATCTACATATCTTATCTTTCTTTGTCTTTAGTACTTTGATGTTTTATCTTTTATCTTCTTCTTACTTGTTTTTGCGCTATATCTATAATAATATTATAAAGAGGAAAGGTCTGATTTTTCGTTTGTTTGTTTGAAATGAATAGGCTCCGAAACTACTAAACCGATTTCAAAAATTCTTTCACCTTTAGGATGCTACATTATCTCTGAGTTACATAGGCTTTGTTTCATCAAAATCGGTGCAGAAGAAGCTAAGTTTCATGTTTCACGCAAACTGCTAGTCTACAATATGTAGTCTAGTAAGAATTATTAGTTCTTTTATGTAGTCTTGTAAAATTTCTTTTTCTTTACATTAATAGTAGGTTGGTCCGGGCTCCTTTGCAGAATAAACCATCTGCCTTCCTGCCAGGCAGCTCGTAAAAGGCGAGCATAGGCTTACCGTCTACTGACATTACTTACCGTGACATTTGAGTAGGTGGTAGAGTTTCGCAGCTACTCACCCGAATTGGTACCAGCGCCTTACCTATTCCTGCCGCCATAACGTCATGACGTGTTCCGGTTTGGAGGGTAAGGTAGCCGGTAAACTTACTTTTGCTCGAGGCCTAAGATCCCGACCTCAGGTTGGCAACGCGCCATTATTACCTTTGGTGTCTCTAGGCGGCGTGAATTTATTACCATCAGAAAATCCGTCTGCTTGTTTGCCTTCCAATATCATAAAAAAGGCATGCCTTAAAAATGTAGTTTAAGTAGGTAGCTATTTGTGTTTTGTTGTTGTTGTTTGTGTGCTATTGTCGGTTGTGATTCAACTAATTACCTGGTTTAGTATTTTATACTATTAATATTATAAATGCGAAAGTTTGTATGTATGGATGTATGGATGTTTGTTACTCTTTCACGCAAAAACTACAAAGCCGATTACGATAAAATTTGGTATGTAAGACCCAGAATAACATATAGGCTACTTTTTATCCCGGAGTTCCCGCGGGAGTGGGACTTACGCGGGTGAAACCGCGGGGCGCAGCTAGTTTATTATAAAAACTATTTTTTTATCTACGAAAACGTAATTTTATTTCAATACTAGCTGTTCCCGCGAACTTCGTTCCGCCCGTTCAGTTTTTATGGGAAAAATTAAAATGTTGTTTTTCCCAGTTTCCTCAGAATTGAATAGGATAAAAAGTATCCTTTGTCCTTCTCCCGGTTTTAAGTTACCTCCCTACCAATTTTCAGCCTAATCGGTGTAGCCGTTCTTGAGTTATAAATAGTGTAACTAACTCCACTTTCTTTTATATATATAGATTACAGTCCCACTGACCAAATAATGAAATATTATTTTCAAAATTTATTGAACAGTAGCTGTTGCCCGCAGCGTTGCCCGCTTGGTTAATGGTCCTACAGAATCATTTTTGGGATAAATACTATCCTGTGTGTTTATCGAGATACGTTCTGTGTGTGTACCTACCAAATTTCATGAAAATCGTTTTGCGTTTTTTTATATCTTTCGTCGTTTTCGTTTTTTCATATCAGTTTTTGCGTTAAGAAGTTGAAAACAAACATATAAACTTTCGCATTTATAATATTAATTAATTGTTCTATTTTATAATAATCTAATAATCTATAATCTAATACTTATCCGTACAAGTTTAAAGTTTTTAGAAATATATTCTTCACAATTATTTCATCTGAAACTCCTAACCCGTTTACCTAGAAAAATTATAATTAAATATGCCTGGACAAGTTGAAGATAACCCCAAAGTAAACAAATTATATGCTTGTGTTATGGGTGTTAGTCAACGATATTACTACACAGAAATACTTAAATGGACACCAGAATAAATTTAATAAACACCCAGATCCGGAAATGCTGACATCTAAATGTTCATCACACAAATGACTGCATCCGTCGGGAATGGAACCCGAGCCTCGCGGTAAGTCGAAGTAGTGAGACGTGTACGCTAGCTACTCGACCAACGATTGATAATGAATTATGAGTGACTAATCACCAACTCATCTACATATCATACTCTTTCAGGTATTTTTCAGAAAATAGACAAGATTTGTATCCCATACTACCAACTACAAATAATATAAGAATATACATCTTAATATATATAAATCTCCTGTCACGATGTTTGTCCGCGATGGACTCCTAATCTACTTAACCGATTTCAATAAAATTTGCACCTCTTGTGCATTTTGATCCAACTTGAGATATAGGATAGCTTACATCTCAATTTTATGATAAAAAAATTACCGTCCGAGCGAAGCCAGAACAGGCAGTTAGTATATCATAATAATATAATATAACTAGGTGGTAGAGTTTCGCAGCGACTCGCCCGGATTGGTACCACCGCCTTACCTATTCCTGCCGCTATAACGTCATGACGTGTTCCGGTTTGGAGGGTAAGGTAGCCGGTAAATTTACTTTTGCTTGAGGCCTAACATCCCGACCTCAGGTTGGCAACGCACCATTACCACCTTTGGTCTTTCTAGGCGGCGTGAATTTCTTACCATCAGGAAATACGTCTGCTTGTTTGCCTTCCTATATCATAAAAAAAGCAACCCATACTAATATTAGAATAGAAATATAAGAAAAGCACGTTACCAGACCGTTCGGCTCGAGAGGGTGTTCGGGTCGAGTCCTCCTCCAGGCCATTTGTCAGTGACAGGACGTCACACCAGAGGGAGCCCCCACCCACATTCCGCTTGTGGCTTGTACTACACTACACACCGGAATTCACTTCTAATATATTTACCGATTAATACCCTAGCGTGAAACGAAATGCGAAATTCTTGTATATTTGATATTTTCCATCATCGGCGCTTGGTAAAACTTCAAAATATTAAATAAAATAAAGCTAAATATAAAACTTCAAAATATTTATATTTTTAAACAAAGAAATACTTGTACTGTTTTACGTATCACTTATAATTTATTACTTTGTAAACCTACCGGTTTCACTTATACAGCATCATCAAGGCTGTTGTTTGACTCCTTAAATACTAGGAACAATATATTTGAAATGTATACGTCATCAAGTCGTCATACGTTAGTCGCCTCTGTGGTTCGTTTCTTGAATTTAACTGCCTGAGGTCCCGGGTTCTAATCCCGATGTGTTCCCTTAGTGTTCAAACCTATCAATATGCTGCAGGGTTCAAAACTGTTACATCGGTGAATGCAGGTGTACCTATAAGTGGCTCGATCTTGTGTTGTAGCATTAAAACTTGATTGGTCATTATAAATCCACTAAAAGGTTGTGATTTAACTAATAAACTAATTTAGTATCTAATTTACTATTAAATATAATCGCCTCTGTGGTGTAGCGGTTCATTTGTTGGACTGCATGAGGTCCCGGGTTCGAATCCCGGGTCGGACAACAAAAAGAAAATTGGGTTTTTCCAACTTTCAAATAAAAAAACGTTGCTCGGGATTGGATATGTGCCCGGTTGGCGATAGGCATGCTACCTGTCACATTATGGGATTTATTGTCTTCGGCTAGTCGTGGGTGGAATGGTTGTACCTCTGCCTACCTCATCGGGGATATGGGCAAGAAGATACTTTTTTTTCTTTTTTTTACGTCATCAAAAATAGTGTTTTTGAATTACGAAACACTTGTACTATTTTACTTATTATCACAATGTACAATAATTATA
Source organism: Calephelis nemesis (assembly GCA_002245505.1). Taxonomy (NCBI): domain Eukaryota; kingdom Metazoa; phylum Arthropoda; class Insecta; order Lepidoptera; family Riodinidae; genus Calephelis; species Calephelis nemesis. Next base: position 357,806 of record NJDD01003718.1, on the reverse strand, counting down.
TAAATAGCCTACTGGTCAAGCTACCTAAAGCTCCGGAGCTAAATTGAACTAAACAATATTTTGACAGTAGTGGATTTTGTTTTTAAAGTAGAACTAGTGGCCCGCCCCGTCTTCGCACGGTTATGAAATATACATATAAACCTTCCTCTTCAATCACTTTATCTATTAAAAAACCGCATTAACTTCCGGTGCGTAGTTTTAAAGATTTAAGCATACGAAGAGGGCATAGGGACAGAGGAAGCGACTTAGTTTTATACTATGTAGTGAAGATATCCAAAACTTTACTTAATACGTTAGACGAGGTAGTTGCTAACGGTTGAGATTTTCCCCATCGAATCGGGAAATTAGTATCTACCTTATAAGTAAAAAACAATTAAGCACATGTCAATGGTCTCCACTAATTAATAAAGTGAGCTATTTATATAATTATAAGTGACTAGCTGCGCCCAGCGGTTTCACCCGCGTAAGTCCCAATCCCGCGGGAACTCCGGGATAAAAAGTAGCCTATATGTTATTCTGGGTCTTCAACTACCTACATACCAAATTTCATCGTAATCGGCTTTGTAGTTTTTGCGTGAAAGAGTAACAAATATCCATACATCCATACATACAAACTTTCGCATTTATAATATTAATAGGATAAGTAAAACAGCACAAGTGCTTCTTCTTTTAAATTGTAACGAAAAATATTTATTTGAGGAATGCACCTACCTAATCAGATGCTACAAAATATTTAAGTTATATTACAAAATATTCTGCCACATTTTAATGTGCAAATATTTAAATTACATATTATTTAATTACATGTGTTTTAACTTTCAAGTGAATTACGTAAATTTGTTATGAGTTTCATTATTTACTGCCAAAAATTATTAAAATTTATTTTAAACGTTACCCTGTCTACCATAAACATATAAATTTACCAAGTTTTACCAAGCTCGGACGATGGAAAATATCAAATATATTTAAAATTTATTCTAGAGTTAGGGGTGATACAAAAAAATGATTACAAGACCGGGAGAATAATTTTTTTTACCTATCTATCTACCTACCAACACAAAGTTGGACCCCCCGTTAGATAAAGGATTAAATAATTAATTGCATTCAGATTTTTTTCTCGATTTATACACAAAAGCACATATACATATGTATATAAATACGACATTAAATAAAATATACAAATTTATTCCGTATGGTAGTACTGTTTAAATTATGCGCTTCGGCTATGTTCGTCAAGCTTCGGAAATCCGTATGTATTTTAAAGAAAAATATAGAGTTGTTATTACGTAAATTATCATTTCGCTTACATTTAGATTTGGTCAGCCAATTTAAAAATAAAAGTACAAAGTGTAAAAATAAAAACGTTGGTAAGTATTTGACCCTTTCTGGGGCCGGCTAAGACCTTCAGGCCATGCTGCCACGTCTTCCGTATTAATTATTTCGTCATTAGTCACATGTCTTCCGTATTAATTATTCTTATACAATCATTAGTCACTATTTACAAATTAACGTCAGGGTCTTGAGTAAAGCGGTGGTCACTTTACTCAAGCTCACTTTGTGAGATTTGGCGGCAGCGAGGAAATTCACGATACACTAGTTTCTTCATGATTATTTTATTTGTGCACGTTCACTGAATTAAACTAAACTAATTCTAACCTCAATTTACTAATTTCACTCAATATAAACACGAAATTCAATAATTATGAAAAAATACTAGTATTGAGTATTGAGGTTTTATTGCTTTAAAACGTCATTGCCAGACCCTGTGTCAGAAAACTATAAAAAGGTATTTATTGATGTTTTACTAAGTTTGAAATATGACAAATTTGTTTTCACACTTTGCTCACATATACAGCTGAGGATTTCAATCAGTTATAGGCTGTCTGTCTGTTATACGAGTACAATAGCTATTATGTACTTGGCGTGGGCACGTACTTATTCTGGGACCATGACTCTAATGCGCCGTCACATTTATCACTGTCTCCCTCAGGACGACCTACTTCTCAGCACATGTATAGTATCGTGAAGGAGAACTTTTCGCTTAAAAAATTTAAAGAATTAAATTTACTTTTATTAACTTCCATTTTAAGCTTTTCAATCTGAAGAATTTTTTCATAGGAGAATATGTTGACGGTTGACGATTTTCGCCTGTGTTGGTCCGGATCCGCTAAGTAGAATAGACCATCTGCTTCTCTGACAGGCAACTTGTTCAAAGCGAGCGCGGGTTAATATATAGGTAAAGTAAGTAAGTACTCCCATATCCCCGAAGAGGCAGGCAGAGGTACAACCAAGGCACCCACGACTAGCCAAAGACTTTAAGTTCCACAATGTGATAGGTGGCAAGCCTAACGCCAACTTGGCACTTAATCAATCCCGAGCAACATTTTTTAATTAGAAAATTGGAAATAATCAATTTTTTTATTGTTGCCCGACCCTGACTTGAACGCGGGACCATATAAAGTCAAGTCCGTCACCTGGACCGCTACGCCACAGAGGGGATGATATAATTTCGTACAAAAATGAAGATATACTTGATTGAAAGATAATTGAAGTCTACACGAGACTCTGCTACTTCTTCGGCTTTCCTCCTCCTGCATTTATCTTCCTTCCCTTAAAGTTTTTTTTTATTACAGTCTTATCCCTAATTGGGACAACGGAACGATATATGTATTAGATTTTGGAACTGTATTAGTCATAGATATTTGGAACATCATTAACATGTTTATTACATGGATCATTAACATGATTATAACATTAACATGGATATTAGTCATTTTCCTTTATTGGTCCGGGTTTCTTTGCAAAATAGACCATCTGCCTTCTTGCCAGGCTGATCGTAAAAGGTGAGCACAGGCTTACTGTCACGAATACCGTGACGGACTAGGTATAGTAGGACGGAATATCGGACTAGGTGTTAGAGTTTCACAGCAACTCGCCCGGATTCGTAGTTACTACCGCCTTACCTATTCCTTCCGCCATAAAAGATAGCATGCATCTTAAATAAGTTCATGTTATGCACAGCCAGGTTTTTTAGCAAAATTTTTTTAGACAAGTAGCTTAATATCCCTTTTTCTGGTTGGCATCCCGTCTCTCTACATTAAAAGTTATCTGCTTTTTACCTTCTACGATATGACATATCTGTTGTGTCTATTCGGACTTCTATGCAGAATAGACCATTTGCCTTCCTACCAGGCAGCTCGTAAGAGGCGACCACAGGCTTATAGTCACTAACACAGTGACATCTGAGTCGGTGGTAGAGATTCGCTCCAACTTGTAAATTGCTACCGCCACCTTACCTACTCCTGCCGCAATAACTTTAGTTTCCTGTTGTGTTCTGGTTCAAAAAATAAGGTAGCCGATAAACTTACTTTTGTGTCTTTAGGCTTCATGAATTTCTTATCATCAGGAAATCTGTCTGCTTCTTTACCTTTTAAGATTATAAAAAATAAGATTATTCAAAGAGATCTAGAAGCCAAAGAGGATTTATGTATATTTATTATACAAAATATCAGAATAACAATAAAAATAAAATAAATCCAATCCTCTAGCATCGTTATATCAAAAAACGCTGTCGCAAGTTATCGGACCTTCATAAATGTGAGCTGGTCTTTGGTATAAAAATACGTTGGATAAATAAAATATAAAATAAAATATGAAATGAAAGTGGCGCAGGACGAAAGAAACTCGCGATCCTTTTGAATGTGTCTGTAGAAGAACAACGAATGTGAAGAGTTGCATTTGTTTAATATTCTTTATTGTACTAATAAATAAATATAAAGATGAACTTAATACCAATAAGTATTTTTCGAAACTTATCCTGCTAACTAAATCATTTAAAAGAGAAACTTTTATTACATTGTCTCAATTTTTTTGGTCTATGTGTCGCATGTCGCGTGATGGTGACGTCAGAGCAGCCGAGGCCAAAATGGCGGCGTCTATACTTTATAGTTATAGATCAAGTTTCACTTTTACCAAGGTTTCATAAAACCACACAATCTTTTTTTTATTTAAATTAACAATAACTGAAATGCTATGCACATATTTAAGTTATAAAAAAATGTTTCCGGTTTTGACATTTAATAAATATAGTAATAAAATATTAAACTTTCCTACAACACAAGTATATTTCTTTCAACTATCTGACTGTTTTTTGCATCATGCTTAACCATTGACTCTTGCCATTGTTATTGGAGGAAGTCTGAATTCTATAAACTGTTTTAAATTTTGATCAAATCTCAAACATCTCCTATAATTTTGTTTTTGCTCAAAGATTCCTCATAAACTTTTATCAGTTACGAAATTACGTATCATCTTTGTTTTGTCAAAAATTGAAATTTAAAAGTTCTAATATTTGAGAGAATCTTTAAAGAACAAACATTTTTTTAACATCAATCACAATACACCTTTTCATTATACCTAATGTAATAATACTAAAATAAAATAAAAAAAACCTATGTAATTGTAAACAGCACCTACGTGTAAAATAGCTAAGAACCATCTCCAACCTTTAAAGTCAACAAGAAACAGACGGACACACACACAGGCAAACTTATAATACCCCTCTTTTTTACATCGAATCCAAAAAAAAATTAAACTACGGAAAGTAATTACATTCTGATTCATAACGTCTCCATGGTTTCTCTGATCCCCCGAGTGATTCTTTGGCCGTAACAATCTCGAGGCGCCACGGGTCAACGGCGATCCCCCTCCGCCTAGTGTGGGAGTGCGCTACGCGTGAGGTAGGAAAATCGTTACGTCACCTATCTCTTTACAAAGTTTTTCCTTAAACGCGTATTCGAGATGGAGTACATTTACCCTGCTTAGCTTTTTTAAATTTAAGATTGTCTTATACGTAACACATTAGTGATACAAAATGTAACAAGGTATGTGGTAGATGGTTCTCTTATTAAAAGCATCCAGAAACAAATATCTTCTAAGGTTTCTGATCAAAGTAAATAACGATTCGTTTTGCTTACTGAGGTTAGTTTTTTACGAATTGTAACCTGTGAGAGTACTAAAGCTGGATTATAGTAGGAAAACGATTGAATCTGACTTAACTGCTTCACACAAAGAGAGATTTTTATTAAATACTAGCTGACCCGGCACATTCAAAATATAGCTGGTTCTGCTATATTTTGAATGTGATTTTAGTAAATAAATTTGGGATGAGTCATTTTATCACTTAGGGGTGTGAAAAATAGATGTTGGCCGATTTTCAGACCTTCTCAATATGTTCGTCAAATTTCATGAGAATCGGTCAAGCCGTTTCGGACCCCACGACCAACGAGGCGAAACAAAGAAGAAATTTAACAGCTTGTAATAAACAGATTGGTACACAAACTGCTAGGGAAAGAAACTTTTACAAATTGAACTGCGAAAGTGAGTAACCGAAACATTAACTGGAGGAAACTGGTAATTAAGAGGGTCGGGACTGCCAAGCAGCTTAACTGTTCCAGATTAACTGCTGATCTTGAAAACTTTTACCCTATTGAAGCGGAGACTATTGTTTTGGGTTATCTTTTTGTTTACCGTTACCAAAGCGTAATGTTAATGTTTGTGGTTATTTTTAACCCTCGATGGAAGAGAAGGGTCATAAGTTCGATGTATCTGATATTTTCCATCGTCGATGGTTGGTAAATTCCAAATGGTTATATTTTAAATAAAGAAACACTTGTACTGTTTTACGTATCCCTTATATAATTATTGTTTTATAAATAGCCTACCGGTTTAGCTTAGAACAGTATAGCTATTTATAAAATAATTAATTATAACTGATAACGTAAAAAATTGTCGAGACAAAACAAACGAACGTTTACTCCTTCCGTGTTTATTTAGGATTTCGTTCGACAAAAGAGAACTAAGAAGAGTCGAGCTAAGAGGACAAGGTAGCCGGTAAACTTACTTTTGCTCCAGGCCCCATGTTGCCAACGCACCATTACCACTTTGGTGCCTCTAGGCGACGTGACTATCTTACTATCAGAAATTCCGTAGGCTTGTTTGCGTTCCTATATCATAAAAAAACTTATATTAAAATGAATTATTAAATTAAATGTTATGTTAAGTATCTAATTATAAAGGTAATAAATTAAATGAAAAGAGTTAAGAACCGCATCAAAGACATGGAATTCAGCTAATAGTAGATACAAACTTCTTTTATAATAAAATTAAATTGATTAATAAAATATTTGCGATCTTAGTTTTTAATACTTCTCCGATTTATTCGAATCACTGGAAAACTATTGCATAATTTTCCTACTTTTCACTGTTTATAAATAACTTTAATTCAGTGACTAGGTACCTTCGTTCCACTCGTTTTGTTTGTATGGCAAAATTTGATGTGTTGTTTTCCTAGTTTTCCTTTTTTCTTATCTATTGAAACTCCCCTGGACCATTTTTTCCCCGGACCTCCACCAATAATTTAAAATCGAAATATGCCAAATCAGTCCAGTTGTACTCGTAACTTGCTACGTATAAACTGCTATAATCGAAGCATATCCAAAAAGAAATAATCGCATGAATGATATAACACAACAAAACAAAAAAAGGAAAAAAACATCTGAAAATAGTTTCAATTTGACTGAAAAATACCCATTTACAAAATGATGAGCTATAATTATACTGAATTCATTTGTTACAAAAAAATGCGATAAATGAAAAATCACTAGGCCGATTTTATGCAAACTTCACATAAACCATCTACGAAATAATTCGAACAAATCCTAAAACATTTAGTTTCGGTAGGTGAGCCCGTTCTTAAGTTATAAAATTACAACGAAAAGTGGCGAAATCAATTTTAATATATATCCATTATTAGATGTTTTGATACCCCGTGGGCGAAACTACGTTTTTTGATATTTATAAAAGAAGAAGAAGAACTACGTTTTTAGGTTAGTATAAGTATTGTGTAGTTCTCGTGACTACAAGAGTATTACGTCATTCGTCGTTTTGCCCATGAGACCTTAATACCATCTTAACATCCGAGCAAAACTATCAAGGATGGAAAATTCCCATTTCCCGGACATAGCTCAAACACGTAGCGACATCGTGCGGCTATTTTCCGAACAATTTCGCCCTTACGGGTCGAGAGACCGTGTTAAAGACGGAGGCTTCAACGTATGTGCTGCTTTGTGACGTCATGGTACAGATTAATGACGGGACAGATAAATAACAGTTTAGTCGATGTTATATGGAAAATATAAAGGACACGGACTAATCATATTTTTAAACACCTACCGCCTACCGGTTTCGCTTCTATCGCATAATCAGGGCTAAAACTTAAACTACTGCTGTATAAGCGAAACCTGTAGGCTTACAAAATAACAAATTATAAGTGACTAGCTTCAGCCTGCGACTTCATCCGCGTAGCCTGCCTGGCTGCCTGGGCTATCTAACACTAAAAGAATTTTTCAAATTGGACCAGAAATTCCTGAGATTAGCGCGTTCAAACAAACAAACTCTTCAGCTTTATAATATTAGTATAGATACGTAAAACAGTACAAGTGTTTCTTTGTTTAAAAATATGAATATTTGGAAGTTTTGCCAAGCGCCGACGATGGAAAATATCAGACATGGATTAATCTGCCGTGAATCCAACAATCATAAACATTAATTATAATTACGTTTTTTTATAAAATGTATCAAAATTTGATTTTTAAAAGAAACTTAATAATTAAAATTTATTTCTAAACGATTTCATTCTTGGCCAAAGTCAAATGCGAGTTAATTATTTTTCTGTTATAAATTATACGAAAACTTTTTATACCTCTTGAATCGACATTTTTCTTAAAAAAAACCAGAAACAAGAATGAATTAGTACTAGCACAATTAGATAAGACAGTGAAATTCTTCAACGGTTAGTTATTTAACCACCACCTAATGTTTTCCTGCCACCAATATTTTAGCCAAAGAATATAAATACTCTTTAACAAGAGATTTTAGCACTAACTAACATAGATTATGAGATTGTGTTGAAATGGAGATTTTAAAACGAATAAGCTGTTTTTTGATGTCACTTTGAAATACAGATGACCGGGGGGCTGATTCCGTATCTTTTTAGTGATGATCACTGGGTAAAGTGTACATCAAATATCTCCATTGTATATCTGTCAGAGAGATAGCAAATATAAAACACGTCATTTAACAGCTATTTGATGTACACTTTACCCAGTGAGCATCACTTAAAAGATACAGAACAGACCCGCTGAAAGGAGTGTGTGACATAATTATACCTGTATTATACCCAAATACAATCATTTTTAAAGATTAATTAAAAACATTAAATCCAAGATTTTTAAGGCGAACTCATTTTTGAAATGATTTCTAATGTTTTTTAAGACATTGGAAGGCAAAAGCAGACGGATTTCCTGATGGTAAGAAATTCACGCCACCTAAAGACACAAAAGGTGGTAACGGTGCGTTCCCAACCCAAGGCCGGGATGTTAGGCATCGAGAAAAAGTATGTTTACCGGCTACCTTATCCTCGGAACCGGAACACGTAAAGAGCTAAAGTTATGACGGCAGGAATAGATAAGGCGGTGGTACCAATCTGGGCGAGTCGCAGCGAAACTCTACCACCTAGTCAGATGTCGCGAAATTATACCGTCTAGTCAGATGTCCCAATGTTAGTGACGGTAAGCCTATGCTCACCTTTTACGAGCTGCCTGGCACAGGCAGATGGTCTATTCTGCAAAGGAGCCCGGACCAACACGGGGAAAATAATGTAATAAATTTATTACAACATATATATTATTTTATTATCAACTCGGTGTCG
>NJDD01003718.1:324585-348261 GCA_002245505.1 Calephelis nemesis | reverse complement strand
TTTTGCCATGAAAGACGTTCTATCAGAGTATCGGAAGAAAGTCCAGTGGAATATTTAGCTACAAATTTTATAGCTTATAAGTTATTGTCTGAGATATGACATGGCTCAAGTTAGAAGCTACAAGTCCTACAATGGTCTCAGGGTCGAGGGGCCCATCAAAATTAATACGACTTTGGCAAGAAGATTGTAATCGTCTGTACCATAAGAATTGTAAGTATTTTTACTTAAATTGAAAAGTGGAGACTGGCTGGTATATTTAAGTATAGAGGCATACCTTAAGCTAGTTTCTTGTCTAAAATAAACAATGGTTAAATAGCTATTATGGGATCTAGATTTGGCCGTGGAAAACTGAATGTAAGTGTTAATCTCTTCCCAAATGTAGTTTTTTCCAATTTTCCAAGTTAATTTTATTCATTATTAATATTTATATTAAGATCAGATATAAGATGCATAAATTTCAAATTATGAAACTTTCACACTGACAGAAAAAAAATTAAATGTGGACTTATTACTCTATTAACTGTATTAAGGCTAACTACAATTGTCTTGTATTAACAAAATAATGTAATTCTCATAAAATGTTTCTTTTAGGTTGACCATTGGCTCTGCTAGATTTGGCAAGAAGAATTCTGTCTCAAGTGGAAATGCAAAGAACAGCAGCTGATGGGACTACTACCCATTTACTTGGAAATATTACTTTAAATATTGAACAGCTTGCAGAAGCAGCAAAAAACATTTATCCAATATTATACCTCACCAAGTATTATTAGTGTTGTGTTTAATTATTTTATAATAATAAAATATCATACAGTTACTTGTTTTTTCATACATCACTACTAATGAATAAGAATATAAGTTTGTTTGTTACATTTAACCAATCACCATGACACTTTGCAGTTGTACACATACAGATATTCTTGAAGGTATTAAAGGTAGCATAATATATTTTTTCAAAAACTTAATCGATCGGTAGAAAAGCTGGTTTAGAAATGAAAACATACCCTTATTGCAAGACTAATAAAGAAAGTCATTAACAGAGCTTAGTCACAAATTTAATTATATAGTGCTATTGATGTGATAGAATAATGGCTACCTTGAATTTTCTTGTTTTATAAGTAGGTACAAATGTAAAGTAGCAAATGAGGAAATGTCTCTTAAGTAGTCACCTATGAGTTGTCTTTAAAATCAGCTAGTAACTCCCAACTCTTAAGTACATCCATAAATCCACACTAATATAAATGCGAAAGTCTGTCTGTCTGTTGCCGTTTCACAGCTAAACCGCTAAAAAGATTTTGATGAAATTTAATATGCATAAAGCTATAGATCTAAGTTTAAGCTGCAGGAATAGGTAAAGCGGTGATATCAATCCGGGCGAGTCGCTACGAAACTCGACCATCTATATATAGTCAGATGTCACGTTAGTGACGGTAAGCCTGTGCTCGCCTATTACAAGCTGCCTGTCAGGCAGTTAGATAGTCTATTCTGCAAAGAAGCCCGGACCAACACGGGGTAACAAGTGATGAAAGTTTGTATGAAAACTATTCTATGCTGACGAAGTCGCGGGTTAACAGCATGTGTAATATTATTTACTTAATCCAAATGTTTTTGTGAGAATTCAGTTAGAAAAAATATCATTGACCCTTTACGTACTTGGGTATGGCAATTTAATTTATATATATTTTCTTTTTTTTTATAATATTGGAAGGCAAACTAGACGGATTTCCCTGATGGTAAGAAATCCACGCCGCCTAGAGACAAAAAAGGGGGTAATGGTGCGTTGACCAGTTGAGGCCGGGACGTTAGGCCTTGAGCAAAAGTAAGTTCCATACCGGAACACGTCAACGGCTAGTACTGCCGTTGTTGAGGCAGGAATAACTAAGACGGTGGCACCAACCCGGGCGAGTCACTGCGAAACTATCACCTAGTCAGATGTCACGGTGTTAGTGACGGTAAGCCTATGCTCGCCTTTTTCGACCCGCCTGGCAGGAAAGCAGATGACGTTTTCTGCAAAGGAGTCCGGACCAACACGGGGAAAGTGCTCTTAACTCAGCAACAGTTACAGGTTCAGACACATTTTGAAACACTAACGTAAGCACCTACCTTATGCATCTTGTTATGTGAACTAGCTCGTATAGCCCCATATGGCCTTATACCATGAGCCAGATGCATAAAAATAAAATTAAATTAAGTATATCGCGTTAGCAGAATTGTAAAATGTTACTGAAAAGTAACTTTTTTCGATTCACCAAAATGACAGTTTTGCAATTCATCTAAATCTGACTATTTTACGAATCTCATAGAAAACCACTAGAAAACTGTCAAACGAAGGAATTGCCAGAAAAGAATTGCAAATGAATCATAATATGAATTGCCGCTTAAGTGGCCTTTTTACGATTTGGTGAAATATTCATATCAGATTCATATTATGATTCACCGAAAGCGGCCGTTTTAGACCCGCAGATCTTCTCGAGATCCTCCTAGCCGGGCGGCCATAGTATGGTCATAGTGTGGTTTTAGTCGGTTCGAGTCCGACATAACCCGCTGTTCCCCCCCAAGAGAGCGGGATTTTCCACACTTTAAAAAAGGTTCAGATCTTCTCCTATAAGGATTGACAGTAAACTTGCTTACGTATTCTTACATTCCAACTTTGAAATAGAACTAGTACTAATAACACTTATAGAGCCTAAGTATAAGGGTAACTGCCACCAGCTCTATTGGGGTGTTACCATAAGCTCTTAACAGTATTATCATTGGAGAATGACAGCCTTATGACGTATACCATATAGTTGTTAATAAAAGCGAACATTTAGCAAAATGGAAATAATACTACTGTAAGCGTTCATAGTATAGTTCGCTAAAAAAAAAAGGTAATCTCTATGATATTATTATCTGTGGACTGTAAGTGCCTAGAGGCCTCTTCAATTCGCTTCAGTTAATCTAAATAAGATGTGTATAACAAAAAAACCCTGGCAACATTGTCTACGATAGATACATAAATACTTTTTCCAATAACTTATAAGCATTATTTTATGTCTTATCACGCTTATATTAATGTTAAAAACATAATAATTTGATCGTTTATAGCTCTGAACTAAGAGTTTTTATATAACCACTATGGTCTAAAGGTCTGGTGTTGGCGTGACTACATGAGGAGGTCCCGGATTCGACTCCTAGGTTAGGCAACTCGAATTCATTTGATTAAAACAATGTTGCTAGAGATTGAGAGATTTTTAGGTACCAGGTTCGATTCCGGCAACAAAAAAAATTTGGTTTTTTCAATTTTGTTCTTTCGAATTTTTCAAAAATGTTGCTCGGTATTAGATATGTGCCCGGTTAGAGATAGGCTTGCGACCTATCACATTGTGAGACTTAAGTGTCTTCGGCTAGTCGTGGCTGAGCTGGTTGACAGACGTGCCACCGACACCTCTTCGGGCGTGAAATACTTTTTTTATTCAAAATACCTACATAGTTCGTGGTCTAACAAAATCAGGGGTGATACGGTTGCGTTATCTTCTTTTAGATATTAATAAGATTTTAGGTGTGTGGAATGAATCATATTTTTTCTCCAACCAAAGAAATCTTAATCAAATCAAGATTTAAATTGAAACTGAACCTTGTACATATAAAAACTAATGAAACTTGTCTTTTCACTATGCGCAAACAAACAGACAAGACATCCAAAACAGATTAGGGCTGAGTTCTATCCCAGTTATATAATTTTTTTTTCTATGATATTGGAAGGCAAACAGGCAGACGGATTTCCTGATGGTATGAAATTCACGCCGCCTAGAGACACCAAAAATGGTAATGGTGCACTGCCAACCTGAGGTCAGGATGTTAGGCCTCAAGCAAAATTAAGTTTACCTTCTACCTTACCCTCCGAACCGGAACACGTCATGACGTTATGGCGGCAAGTATAGGTAAAGCGGTGGTACCAATCCGGGCGAGTCGCTGCAAAACTCTACCACCTAGTCAAATGTCACGGTGTTAGTGACGGTGAGCCTATGCTCGCCTTTTACGAGCTGCCTGGCAGGAAGGCAGATGGTCTATTCTGCAAAGGAGCCCGGACCAACACGGGGAAAACGGGGAACTAATGAAACTTGTCTTTTCACAATGCGCAAACACACAGACAAGAAATCCAAAATATATTAGGGCTGAGTTTCTATCCCAATTATTTAATTTGGCATTTCAATTTACTTACATTTCTCACTTACCAACTCCAACTCCAAATGAAGCAGCCAAGTGCATGTCGGACTCGCCCAGGGTTCCGCAGCGCATTCATGAAATAAACGTTGAAAGAACTTTCATATTTCATATTTGATGGCCATTTTATGAAAAACGTGGCACGTTTCCCCGTGTTGGTCCGGGCTACTTTGTAGAATAGACCATCTGCCTTCCTTGCCAGGCAGCTCGTAAAAGGCGAGCATATGCTCACCGTCACTAACACCGTGACATCTGACTGGGTGGTAGATTGGTACCACCGCCTTACCTATTCCTGCCGCCATAACGTCATGACGTGTTCCGGTTCGGAGGGTAAGGTAGCCGGTAAACTTACTTTTGCTCGAGGCCTAACATCCCGGCCTCAGGTTGGCAACGCATCATTACCACCTTTAGTATCTCTAGGCGGCGTGAATTTCTTACCATCAGGAAATCCGTTTGCTTGTTTGCCTTCCAAAATCATAAAAAAAAAACAAATGAAATAACCGCATGCGTGCCTGAACTGATGGACCAATTTAGTTAATTAATTTTTTATTGTTAATTTTTGTAAGCAGAAGGATTTCATGAAAACAAAAACCGGGAAAAATGAAAGGAAAATGAAAAAAAAATGTTACATACTCGTATTAACTATTAGTAGGTATTATTAGTGATATTAGTTTTATATTAATATTAGTTTTTTTATGTTATTGTAATATACATACCTATTAGTGTAAACTAAGTATTTATGTAAAATAGTTTATAACTTTAATTAAGTTTTTTTTTATCTCTTTAATTTTAAGCTTGTACACTGTCTACCTATCGCTTTTCATGTTGTATCGCTTTTCTCTATCTTAGGTTAGCTGTAAGATATCTCTTGTAAGAGATAAGCTCGCCTTTTATACAATATTTATATTTGTATTTTCTTGCTGTCAATTCTCTATTACGTGTACAATAAAGTATAAGTAAATAAATAAAATTACATCCATACAAACTGTGAGCAGCTGTTAATGTCAAACGATACGAAAATCACCGGGTCGGCTAGTTATTTATAAATGTAGATATAAATGTTTCTTGAACAACTTAATATAAAATGATTAAAAATACCTTTAAAGTAACTAACTACAAAGTATCGATTACTGTAACGAAGAGTATCGAATCTGTGAAATTCCGATTTATTTTTAACTAGCTTTCCATCCGCGGCTTCGCCCACGTGGAATTTGTTTATATCGCGCCAATTGCATTCCCTCTTTTAACCTCTTTTCCCTTTTTATCCCAAAAAGCAATTAATCGGGATAAAAAGTATTCTATCACCCATGTTAGCTCATAATCTGTCTGAATACCAAATTTCATCAAAATCCGTTTAGTAATTTCTGGGAGATTGACGGACAAACATCTAAACATCCAAACAAACAAACTTTCACATTTGTAATATTAGTGTGATGAATTACTTGTAGGTGTACCTAAGCAATGGTAAAGAGATTTTAAAAGGAAACTTGGTCAAATTTTACTGGTTCTTTTTAAAATTAATTAATACTAAGATTCAATTAACAACAATAGGCCAAATATCCCGGCCATAAGAGAACAGACGTATCTATGGTGTCTATAGCTATAGGTTATGGCAATCTTTTACAATCATTAGAGCCATACAATTAATTTCATTAGTTTTAAAGATTTAAGCATACAAAGGGACATAGGGACAGAGAAAGCGACTTTGTTTTATACTGTGTAGTGATACGTAGCGGCAGTTGATATTTAGTAGTAGTTCCTCGTTAAACTATGACGGGAAAGTAAAAATTTGGGCTCAACCATTCACTGTAACCAAAACACGGCCAGACTTCAAATGACAAATTAATCTCTCGAAAGTTGGAATTTTTTTGGAGGATCCATTCGGAAGCAACGAGCCGTTCTAAATTTAAGTGACATTTCGGTAGTTCGACAAAGTTGTTCACGGCGGATGAAATGAAACAAGATTATCTATGGTCAATAGTTTTTTTTAAATAAAACATGATATTAACTGTACCGGCGGACTACGTTCTTCTTCACATCGGTAACTTTAATAGTTATTTATTATTTATTTTTGTCATAAAACAACAGAACGTGGCTAAATTGATAGCAAGAGACAACCGAAGCCTATAGTTTTGGTAATCATGAATGAAAGTAAAGAAAAAAAAGAAAAAGTATCTTCACGCCCATATCCCCGAAGAGGTAGGCAGAGGTACAACCAGGGCACCCACGACTAGCCGAAGACACTAAGTCCCATAACGTGATAGGTGGCAAGCATATCGCCAACCGGGCACTTTTTAAATCCCGACCAACATTTTTTTTATTAGAAAATTGGAAAAATCCGAGACCCCATGCAGTCAAGTCCATTACCCGGACCGCTAGACCACAGAGGTACCTAATCATGAATGAAAAGAGTATATTACTTACCCCGGCTTCGCACGGATATGAAATATACATATAAACCTTCTTCTTCAATAACATTGTCTATTAAAAAAACTACATCAAAATTCATTGCGTAGTTTTAAAGATTTAAGCATACAAATGGACATAGAGACAGACAAAAGCGAGTTTGTTTTATACTATGTAGTGATCATACAAAAATATATCACGTCGTCTTAGTTGTATATCGTTTATAATTATTTATCACGTGTGTAATTAATCAAGTTATTTTTGGCATAAAGTAATTGGTACTACTGATATAATTAATATATTTATTATCCGTATATCCGCTTGAATGTTTGTCGACCGTAAAAGGAGTTTCGATGTTGACTGATAAGATAACATACATACTTTTTCTGTTTGTGAGAAAGTATAAAGGTCTATAGTTCTCTATAATCTGTAAATAGCTGCAAAATTTGTAATTTAATTTTGTTTGCAAAACAATTAAATTATTTCAGGATTAATTTATTTTATTTTATTTGTATAGCGCTAAGCAATAGCTTTTCGCGGAAGTCCCCAAGTGCCACGCGTATTTATTTTACAAAAAGGATCGGCCACCGATTATCAGACGTAGGCCTATTAGAGCTTCTTTTTCTCGAAAATACACACACGTTCTTACTTATTTCACTTGACGGTAAAGTTGTGGTATGATCATTTTAACAAATTGCCGCCTGCCGACAAAATGTCAATATGCCAATACGTGTCATAATTGTAGGTTAGCTTCTGAATCACGATATCGAGAATCTGAAATAATGCAAAACGTTTTAAGGCATACTTAGTCAGCCAGAAGAGCCAATCGCCACACTTCCCCGTTCCATGATTGCTATGAAATATTGCGTTCTAAAGTAAACGTCTTAAGCGACAAATCACTATAATTTTTGACACTATATTTTCAAATTTCAATTTCAAATTACTTTTGAAAAAAAGTATACAAATTGAAACACTTATCTTTTAGGTATAGTACTTATCTATGTTTATATTAAATCTGGTATCGATATTTTCATAATTGAAGTAGACAGTTGGGTTTTGCTTTCAAAAAAGGGTTAACTTTTTGATTTTTTTCTATCGAGTAAAGTGAAATGAATCGTGTTTTGGAAACACTAGTCTTATAAAGCACATTCATGTTAATCTTCTGTATTTTTGTCACCAAGATCCATGATTGCTTTGTATGAAAAAAACATTATACTGCTGACGTATTTTAGCATACATGGACTCTTAAATCGTAGCTTTAGATTGAAAACACACATATTTATTGACTTTACACTCTTAGGTGGCGTTTATTTTTCCTAATAGGTGGTAAGCATTTTTATCTTTTTTTTATGATAGTGGAAGGCAAACAAGCAGACGATTTCCACCAGAAACAGAAACATCTGGCGTTCTCTTAGTGTCAGAAGAGCCGCCTACTTGTTGTCAACATTAAAAAATTGCTTTAACTCCTAATACCTACAACGCAACAGATGTCTTAACAGTGAGTCTTAAATTCAAGCTGTCGGCTTATGCCAAATCAGTCATGCTAAAAAGAATGTACAGGATGTTAAAAAAATAAATCTACTGTATAATTGTAATCCGGGTGTCACTTTAAACTTGTCACACTTGAACAGACGTAAATACATTTTAAATTGTCACATAAAGGTTAAGTGAAATGAAAACGCAACCATTTTGCGAAAACCAGCTTTCTAATGGAATTGGATTGGTGTAATCCGGGCAAAAACACAATGGCGGACGTTTGGCTGGAGGCAATCTGTGCTAAACGTTCTTTAAATGTTTCTTTGTAGTTTTGTATGGGCGATGCAATTGTGTGTCTAGTTTAGTCTATTTGGACTACTTATTCCATTGCAACTGTCACATGAAGCAAATTTGCAAAATGTTTTCATGTAATTTTCCACGTTAACTTTTACTTCAACGTTTATATTATGTACATTTTCCCCATCTGAGCCACTGTTACAAAATAATGTACTTATGTCACGTTCTATCACTACATATTAAAAAACAAAGTCGCTTCCTCTATCCCTATGTCGCTTTGTATGCTTAAGTCTTTAAAACTACGCAATGCATTTTGATGCGGTTTTTTTAATAGATAAAGTGTTAGAAGATATATTTTATACCCGTGCGAAGCCGGGGCGGGCCGCTAGTTTATATATAAAACTAAAATTTTATTCGTTACGCTAAAATTCGAAAACGTCTGGACTCTTCAGTTCGGTTAATCTTGGTTTTAATATTCGTTAAGGCATAGAAAAGGTCTAAGAAAAAAAAGGAACAAACCAAAAAAAATTAAGGGAAAATATATTTTAATTTTATTAATAGGATTGATTGTCAAGTTACGCGCAACGAAGTTTTGGTACAGTTAGCTAAAAGGACAAAAATGGGATAGCCGCCCCACATTTTGAAGAACTAGCAGCGAATTTTAACGATACCGAATAAACTTCCCAATCACATACAAGATCTTTAGACAAAGAATACTTTTAAATTTAATGCAAAACAACAATACCTTTCTGAGACCTGGTAAATTTTTATCTTTTATTGTTGTTGTTTTTTAATTAGAAGTAAACTGCTACAACTGTAGGTCCTTTCCTATTCTTCCTTTTCTGTCTTTGCTAATGTCTATGTTGTTGGTAATTTTTACGTAAATCATGTAGTAGTCTAAATGCCTGTGTCCATACTCTGATAGGAACGTGTTGTGTTACCTTTCTATACCTGTTTTTAACAGGTTTACCTGGAAAAGAGATTTGTTAAACAGATAGACACTAACCACAGTAATGTATAGTAAATCTCTGTTTGATATGTGTAAATGAATTTTGTGCTAATGTTACGGCTAAACTCCGAAGTTCGGTTAAAACTAGGTAATAGGTAAAACAAAATCTAGCCTAACCTAACAATGCCAGTGGCTACACGTAGTTATAACTGTTAAGGCCTAGTTTTAACCGAACTTCGGATTTTAGCCGTAACATATGCATAAAAAGCAAATAAATAAAATAAAAAGCAATTTATCAAAATCAAAGAAATAATAAGCAAAATTAAAAAGCTCAGATAAGGTTAGATCTTTGTGTAGGTTTTTGTGTTACGGCTAAACTCTGAAGTTCGGTTAAAATTAGGTTAATCCGGCTAAAAACTAAACCTAACTTAACCTAACAACGCCAATGGCTACAACCGGTGATAACTGGTAAGGCCTAGTTTTAACCGAACTACTGAGTTTAGTCATAACATATACATAAAGAGCAAATAAATAAAATAAAAAGTAATTTATCAAAATTGAAGAAGTAATAAGCAAAATTAAAAATACAGAAAAGTTTAGGAGAACTTTGTGTAGGTGTTTATGAGTTTTATTTTTGAGACATTAAAATGTTATTCATAGTCTATCAAAAGCTATTAAAATAGATACGAAGACAACGTTGGATCAGATATGAATGTGGCTTAACGTACCTAACGTCGACGTACACGTGAAGAATACGCAGCAGGGTGCTAATCTTCGACCACCCACTCATACAATAAACAAAGCCTTTTTAACCAACTTCAATAAATAAAGAGGATTTCAATTCGACAGCATTTTTTTTATGTTACGCGATTATTTGTTAAATAATAAATAGATCGCCTCTTTGGTCTAGCGGTTTAGGTGTTGGTCTTGACTGCATGAGGTCCCGGATTGCTCGGGATTGGATATGTACCCGGTTGGCGATAGGCTTGCCACCTATCACATTGTGGGACTTAGTGTCTCCGGCTAGTCGTGGGTGCCCTGGTTGTGCCTCTGCCTACCTCTTCGAGGATATGGGCGTTAAGATTTTTTTTTTAAATAAACAGATTTTGATGTTTTTTTTTCTAGAAAATGGTGGTCACGATTCCGAAGTGGTTTCTTCTTTAAATAATTATAAGACGTTGTGATTTCAAATATAATGTATGGATTAGATGTCCCAGGACTGTTATCACAATAGGGAATATTGCCGTTTGGTTTTTTTTTTGGCTTGAATTTTTTCTGAATTGGTTCGAAGAATGTATCAATAAGTTTTATTTTTATAATTCGCAAATGCACATTACATTTGAATAGTTTTTTTTTATGTTTCGCGTTTACTTGTCAATTAATCAACAGATTTTGATGGTTTTTTTCTAGAAATATAGCAATAATTTTATGATGATCCGTCTGATGGTTTTAGAGAATCAATGAGATCGTCAAAGTGTAAATGTTCGATTATGAAATATCGTTGCTTAATTATTTGCTCAATTTGGTGCCTCAATGGAGTGCCTTTTTAGTTCATGTTTATTAATAAGGCGTTAAGAGTATAGAAACGTCACTCTACCTAATATTTTTAGGGAATTTTACAATTTTTTTAACAAAGGAAAAATGAAAAAATATTAATAAACAAATTTTATCTAACCCCAAAGTAAACTAATTATATGCTTATGTTAAACAAAAGTAAAAGTATTTATTAATAGAAATTTGGACAAAATATTTTTAACACATAAAAGTCGCCTTTGTCGGAAATCGAACGCAAGTCTCATATCAAGATCAAGAATATTAGGTGACATTAGGTAATTACGCTAACACCTCAGTCAAACAAAGTCCGAAATTTAAAAGCAGATTAGACTTCGAACGACAATTCGTAATAAACATGGGAAAAATGGTAAAATTAAAATCTAAAGATCACTCTTATCTATTGCCGCAATTAAGGTTTTAAAGGTTAGTTATAAAGTTAGAGGTAATTGTAATTTTGCAATAAAAATAATGGATTGATAAGATCGAATCCATAAATTAATTTTCGGTACATTAATCCATCCGTCAATTATAATTTAAATTTTAACAACTACCTGTAGATGAGTCGTAAACTTAAAAGCTATTGCATGTTTATGCATCTATGGCATTTAAATTTGACATAACGTTAGTTTCGACCTTATTTTGTAACCCGACAACGGAAGGAAGATATAAATAAGTAAGTAAATAATAACTAATCCCCCGTGTTGGTCCGGGCTCCTTTGTAGACCATCTGTCTTCCTTGCCAGGTAGCTCGTAAAAGGCGAGCATAGGCTCACTGTCACTAATACCGTGACATTTGACTAGGTGGTAGAGTTTAGCAGCAACTCGCCCGGATTGGTACCACAGCCTTACCTATTCCTGCCACCATAAAGTCATGACGTGTTCCGGTTCGGA
Source organism: Calephelis nemesis (assembly GCA_002245505.1). Classification (NCBI taxonomy): domain Eukaryota; kingdom Metazoa; phylum Arthropoda; class Insecta; order Lepidoptera; family Riodinidae; genus Calephelis; species Calephelis nemesis. Next base: position 336,485 of record NJDD01003718.1, on the reverse strand, counting down.
GGTTGAGGTAGCCGGTAAACTTACTTTTGCTCGAGGCCTAACATCCCGGCCTCTGGTTGGCAAAGCACCATTACCACCTTTGGTGTCTCTAGGCGGCGTGAATTTCTTAACATCAGCAAATCCGTCTACTTGTTTGCCTTCCAATATAATAAAAAAATAAAATATAAAAAAACTTCACGCCAATTACGTTAGCTGCAACCGGAGGTTCCAAAAAAATATATTTAAGTAATTGAATTATTAAATATAAAATTGTTACAATAAAAACTTATAAATTAACGCTAATCTAAAGTTGCAATCTCGAAGTGTGAAATAGAATTGGGCTTGCTGTCCAGATCTATCGTCTATCTGCAGATTGCAACATCTTAACCTAAAATTAACATTGTAGCGGCCTCGTCAGCGTTCTTCTTAAGAACTTCAATATCGAGCAACGTTTTTTTTAATTTGAAAAACCACATTTTATTTTTGTTGCCCAACCTGGGAATCGAAGCGGGGCCTCACGAAGTCAAGTTCAACACTGGGACCGCTAGACCACAGAGGCGATCACAGAGGAAGATATAGTTTAATAAAGTATCGCCTTTGTGGTTTACTGGTCTGGTTTTGCCTTAGACTGGATGAAATTCCCGGGTAAAATTAACTAGTAGGGCAACTTAAAATGTACTTTTTATCCTATTATGAATGCGAAAGTTACTACGAAAGTTTGCTAAAATTGTTAAACCGATTCACATGAAATTTAGCACACACATAGAATGTTACCTAGATATCTCATATTCCCGCCCATATTCCCGAAGAGCACAACTATTGCACCCGCGACTAACCGAATCAAACCCAGGACCTCATGAATCAAGTCCAACAACTGGACAGCCAGACCACAGAGGCGATTAAATTGTACAATTGTATATACTTGCAACACATTTAGCATTGAGATTATTTAAATACTTACGACTTTTGAAAATTTTTGTCTGCCTGGCAGGATGGAAGATAGTATATTCTGCTAAGGAGCCCGAACCAACGCAGGGGAAAATTAATAAACCACAACCTCTTGAAATTTATGAATGGCCCTTAAACAAATAAATAATATATGATTAAGATCCATGATCCATTCTACAATCAGAGCTTTCATCTCAAAATTAAATACTTTTTCATGTTAACTTAGATAAGGACAGTGCGGTCTCTATGAAATTTAAATTATCATGGTTTTGCCAAGGATTGCAAATTCTGAATACCCAGAGAAATTATTCAGATTTAGTCATAGAAACTCATATCAGGGTCTTGGTAAAGCGGTGGCCTCCCTACTCAAACTCATGCAGGTATAGTGCGATTTAGCGACAAAGAGGAAGAAACGATAAATTATTTTTGAAGTGAAACTTCTTTATCGGGGTTGGAAAAAAATTTAGCGCAACATTTTCGTTATGCGTCACATTTTTCCGTTACGCGCCATCTTTGTTCTTATCCCTACCACGCGTGATTCGAAGTATACTTTCTCTAGCGGAGTAGGGATTGGCAATAAACTTTATTTAACCAATTTCTGTAAAGTTGCATATAGTAAATTATTTTTTGAAAAATAACGTCATAAAGAAGTTTCACTTCTTCACTTCTTACGAGTGTACGCTAGTACACGCATACATTTTTTCATGAATGCTACTCTGGTGCCTTTATTGCAAAATGCCATCAAAATTGATTAACTTTACATGTAAACGATAATGTATCGCCTCTGTAACGGTCTTGCGTCAAATTTGACTTATTGACGTTCCGGGTTCGACCCCCGGATGGACAACAAAAAAATTAGAAAATGCATATTTTCAATTCTCTAATAAAAATGACGCTGCCCGGATTGGACTGGACTGGACTTGCCACCGATCATATTCTGGGACTTAGTGTTTTCGGTTAGTCGTGGGTGCCTTGGTGGTACCTCTGTCTACCCCTTCGGGATGTGGGCGCTAGAATATTTTTTACGTGTAAATTCGTTTACACAAAAAAAATTCCACGTTTAGTTATTAAAAGTGTTTTTATTTCAAAAGTAATATGCATCTACTACAAAGGTCTTCAATTTTAATAAATCTTTAAATTTATGAATGACTTCTGCAGGGTTGCGTCCTGCTGAGGTAACTTTCACCTGCTTAGCAAACATCTATTACAAGTAATAAATATGTTAATGAAATAAACTGTATTTTATGTACAAAATGCAGCTTTGAAATCTATCTGTTGATTGAGTTGACTAGCATAAACTTTGAATAGTATGTGTTTACTAGCTGTCCCGGCGAACTTCGTTCCACCCACTCCGTTTGTATAGGAAAATTTTAAATGTTGGTTTTCCTAGTTTCCTCGCAGTTTTTCCTTATTTATTACCTTTTAAACCTTCCCTGAACTTTTACAAATAATTCGAAACCAAAATGATCCAAATCGGTCCAGCCGTTCTCAAGTTTTAGCGAGACTAACGAACAGCAATCGATTTTTATATATATAGACTAGCTGTCCTGGCGAACTTCGTTCCACCCGTTCAGTTTGTATGGGAAAAAGTAAAATGTTGTTTTTCTTAGTTTTCTTGCAGGTTTTTTCCTTTTTCTTATCTTTCAAACCTTCCCTGGACTTGAACAAATATTTCAAAACCAAAATTAGCGAAATCGGTGCAGCCGTTCTCGAGTTTTAGCGAGACTAACGAACAGCAATTGGTTTTTATATATATAGACTAGCTGTCCCGGCGAACTTCGTTTCACCCGCTCCGTTTGTTAGGGAAAATTTTAAATGTTGGTTTTCCTAGTTTCCTCGCAGTTTTTTCTTATTTCTTACCTTTTAAACCTTCCCTGGACTTCTACAAATAATTAAAAATCCAAAGGAGCCAAATCAGTCCAGCCGTTCTCGAGTTTTAGCGAGACTAACGAACAGCAATTGATTTTTATATATATAGATTAATACATCATAATATACGTGAAGCAAAAGCTTTAAACTCCCTTTTACGAAATTTGCTCTGACAGACTATGAAATTTAGCACACTTAAAGTTAATATGTTGGAGAAGTGCAGAACGCAAAAAAAAATCATATAATTATGTTGGTCTTGAGAAATGAAGATGGAGTTTTCATCAAAAAGATACTAAAAATTATTATAGTCGAAATTCGACCAATGGGCGACCACTAGTATTAAATAATTATATGTTAATTAATTTAAATTCAATTATTAATAATCGCCTTTATATGCCACCAAAATTTTACGGTTAAGGACAAATGGTTTTCTTTTTTACTTACACCCAACAACCCGGTTTTATGTTGACGTTACTTTCTTTTTTTTGCGGGGTTATTCAGTATCTTTTTTGTGATGATCTCTGGGTAAAGTGTACATCAAATATCTCCATTATATTTCTGTTGGTCACAGGAGATAGCAAATACAAAACACGTCATTTAACAGCTATTTAATGTACACTTTGCCCAGTGACCATCACTAAAAAATACAGAATCAACCTCCTGGTCAAAACAAATAAATTTTGCAACCTCCTGTCAGACACCTTGACAATTCAAGAGGCATAATAAAATGTCATCATTAACCCAGGATGGGTTGAGATGGGTTGCCTAGCAAATAGCTTCGCCCTATGTTTACAGCAAGTTAATGTTTATCCTGCTTCTGATTATTCATTTGTAGCTATTTCTTCGTTCGTTTATGGTGTATACATTTTCATTTTGGAGGTTAATATAATGATGTCTATACCACTAACATTGAATATTCGGGTACTCTATTCATGAGATATTGAATGTAGACGTCTAACAAAACGACTTTAATACGTTCTGAGTGTATCTAAGCTGGGTGTTATGTATGCCGAATTTATACTTGCTCTACTTTCGAGCTTATACTTATATTTGCTAAATATTAAAGTTTATACGTAAAGGCATAATTCCCGTTTCCACTCTTAAATTGGAAACCGCAAAAACATCTTAAAAGGTATAATTCAGAATCGTAAAATAATGGAGAAATTCGTTGTTTTTAACCACATTTAGTTACTTGCAATTATTTTATAACCTTACAGGTTTTGATTAGAACCCAATTGATTAGATTTGTACGTCAAATGATTAGCTGTCTATGAACTGAAGTTAATTTTTAAACTACTTTAATAAAAGGGTTAGGTCATATTTTCGACTCCTACAGTTTTTTGTATGTTAACTAATTAATCTGTAATTTCTGAATCGATTTTATAAATTTTGATGAATTTATTAAAAAAAGTGTACTTCCGAGGTAGTTCTTTTGTCACCAAGTGTGGATCTTATGATGAAATTTCGGGGAAACCGAAGAAAACACTGAATGACTAAGAAATTGAAATCGAAGTAGTTTTTTTGCAATTTTGCTGCCCTTAAATTATTGCACAAAATTTCAGAAACTGGGATAAATGCATAAAGTTTCTTTACGTACTTTTTGTTGTACAAAGTGGGATTATAAACAAAAAAAATACCTTCAATTTAAATTAAAGACGTAACTTTGAGATAAAGGTAAAATTGTCTCTGAGATGAAAGGTATATTTCTAGTCTACTGCTTTGTTTCCTTAATATTAAATCTCTGGGTTTTACATGAAATGGTAACATTTCGTGCTCTGTAGCCCAGCCACGTGCTCCACGCGGCACGGCTTTGTCGGCGCATCAAACGCCACGCGCGGCGGCGACGCAAGCGCCGCTACATCGAACAAATACTTTACATACCACGAACTCATTTCTCGGATCGATGCCGAAACGGATACGTAATTAAATTTTCGACGAATGATGTCTTTTAAGAAATTCCAAGTAGATTTTCTTGGTACCAAACACCCGACAATTGTAAGGTGAATCCGCATCGAAAGTTATATGTCTTTAACTTGACTTGATCGATTGTTCTAGTACTTTTTCTACCAGTACTACTATTTAGAGCAAAATGCAAGGCAAATCAAAAAGTCGATTGCACGAGGCTGCCGATTGAACCTACCTTTTCTCAATCTCCGTATCAACTTGCCCCTATCTAGGCCATCTTGCCTATGATAATAACCTAGAAGCGTGTTTTATGTAGTTATATTAATATATTTAAAGACGTAAAGGTACACACTGGTTCCTATTGTTATTCTAAAAGTTGAGAAATAATAGGCTTATTTTCTTATCTACAAAAAATAAAAATTTTAGACAACACTTTAAGAATTAAAATCGACTTTTTACCTTTGGCATAAATCACTATCAAATATAATAGAATAGAATAACTCGTTATTGTGCACCAAAATACATAAAAATAAATACATTAAAAGAAACTTAAAAACTAAGTGATACACAAAGCGATCTCTTCCAGGCAACCCCACGTTATAGAGACATAATAAAATAAATTTTGCACGAGGGTGCTCTTAATACACAAAAAAGAAATATAACACATGCAATATCAATTGGAATATAAAGATTTTAAAATAAAGGATAAAAGGCATAAACAGAATTACTTTAATCGAGTCATATTGAACGTAAAAAGTGACGTTTAACCATATTTTTAAACGTATGGATATTTGGGGCTTTCCTGACTTCTACTGGGAGCGAGTTTCAAAGATTTACAGATAGCGAGGTAAAAGATCGGCTATAATAATTAGTGTTACGAGAGGGTACTTGGAGAGAAAGGTTGTCACTAGATCTAAGAAATTTTACCTCACTATTACAAAATTTAAACCTCTCTTTTAGATATGAAGGGGCAAGTGGGTTAAAGGGAATAAAGTACAGCAATGAGAGAATATGACATTTCCGGCAAAGATGGATAGGCAACTTACTTGAGCTTAGCACGAAATTCAGAAACGTGATCATATTTACGTAGCGAAAATATGAACCTAGTACAGAGATATTGGAGACGCTCAAGTTTATTCATTTGGTCAACAGTAAGATTTATATAGGTAGCGTCCGCATAATCTAAGATGGATAGAAGCAAGGAATTGGCAGCAAAAACCGAAGACGCCTGACAGAACTCCAAGCGCCGTAGACCTTCTTACTGACCTCCTGAAGCTGTTTGGACCAAGAAAGGTTATTGTCAATAAAAATCCCTAAATTTTTTACGTGGTTACTATGAGGAACAATGACACCATTTAGTTAAATGGAGGGAAGGTTATCCCAATCAATCCTATTGATAATTCCAGGGCTACCGATAATAATGACCTGAGTCTTAATTGGGTTAAGCTTAAGGCCAAAGGAACTGCTCCAATCTTCAATGCTGACTAGATCATTGTTAATGGTAGCAATAGCTCCATGAAGTTCAGTGAGGCTGGAGTGCGTGTAGATTTGGAGATCGTCGGCATACAGATGGAATAGCGTGGTCAAGTACGGAGTGACGGAATTTATAAATGAAGAGAAGAGGAGCGGCGACAAGACACCACCTTGAGGCACACCGCTTGAGAGATTAGACCAAGAAGACATTAGGTCCCCTGCTTGAACAAATTACCCATTGCAAATATTGTGTTTTTTATAATCGACTTTTTAACTTTGGCATGAGTCACTACCAAATATTGTCTTTTTTAAAATCGACTTTTTAACTTTGGCATGAATCACTATCAAATATTGTGTTTTTTATTTTATGTGAATCGACAAAACTTATCACTTCTATATAAGTCTCTTTCGGGTATTTCAAGTCTGGAATTCTTCGACAAAGCTTTCCCAGTGCTGTACAGTTTGGAAGTACTCAATTGTAGTCAACAGAGTTCTATTCTAAGAGTGCTATCACTATACTCAGCCTGGGCTTTTTATCAGGGAGGGTTGAATTACAAAAATGAAACTAAAACCTTACCTGAAAAAAAAATATAGATATTAAAAAAAATCTCAAAGTTTTTCCTACGAAACACCAAACACAACACAAGCAAACACCAAAAGTAGTAATTAGGCGTTGCCAACCTGAGGCCGGAAACATAGGCCTCTATCAAAAGTAAGTTTAGCTTACCCTCCGGACCGGAATACGTTAACGACAAGGACTGACGGGATAGTCGTAGAAATAGGTAAGGCGGTGGTTCCAAGTCGCCAAAAAACTCTTCCACCTAGTCAGACGTCACGGTGTTAGTGACGGTAAGTCTGTGCTTACCTTTTCGAGCTGCCTGACAGGAAGGCAGATGGTCTCTTCTACAAAGGAACCAGGACGGGGGAATATGTTATGTCTTTTATGAGGATCCTCTATTTTTTATACTCGCATACTTACAAATTGCCCTAACCGTAACGTCTTATGTCATTTACTATAATTAGCTACAGAGTTGACGGTTGTCATTTGTGTAATGAAAATGTTGGAGACTATTAATTAGCTAATTACAATACGTACTTATATGGAATAATTTGAATCCTTTGCATGGCTATTGCAGATAATGGATGCCGCACAATTAAATATTGTACAGAAATAGGTTTTTTGAGCGTTCCTGACGCTGTAACGTCAATGCTCGCCATTATCGTTCCGGTTCGGAGGACAGGAATCCTGGTAGACTTGCACACGTGTCTGACAGCCGAGGCTTTATTGAGTTTATAGGCGACGCTTACCTCTTACTAATGAGTAATAAAAAACTTTAACGCATGCATTGAATAGTGAATACCCATTCCCCAATAGCTCAACTGCTGGTCAACATTACATTGGTTTAATTCCTGTCCGGGGTACTTTAATATTTTTGTTTAAAATTTATTAACTGCTAACTTTTAACTACATTTTATTTAAAGACTACTCACTATCTCTGAGATGTGATGATCAAATGGTTTGACTAAAGTTGACCTATTACATACACAAGTGATGTTCGTGTTTGAGGAATGAATAAATACATAAATAACATCAGACGACGTATAAATAAATAAATACAAATGAAAGCTACTGGCGCCACGGTCGCCGCCGCGCGCGCTTCTCTTATTGTTCCGTATAAGCAGATCGAAAGGAATGGAGACCTCCAAATTAATTAAATGTTTAATAAATTAAAATCTGTTAGTTACGTTTTTAACCTATGCTGCGAGAATTATAGTTTCTACTTTCTTCTACTTCCTATGAAATGATTAATAATATGATTAAGAATAAAAAAACATTACTTAAAAGGATTTATTTTCTCGTAAAGCTTTGAATCCGTTTTACAAAATACTCTGCCAAAAAAGTTTGAAAAAGGTGAATGATATTTATTCAAATTTAAAAATTGTTTATCATCTGAACAATAAATTTTATTTGTTTTTGGTACTTAGTACCTATTACATTTGCTAAAAGCCGTTTCCAAATTGCAAAATATTAGTCAAAATATATGTCATTTATTTCTGTGAAGACGTTTAGATGCTTAGATGTTTGTAGTTACATTTGGAAATATGTTTGTGAGTAACTCTCGGTATCTGAACGAATAAAATAAAACTTTGTACGCCTCTAGTTTAAAACTATTTAATTACATTATCAACTACCACGAGAGACCTAAATAATTTAAGAATAAAATTACGCGGAAAACTAATAGCATGATGTATTTCATCTTATTACTTTACGTCGGGAACAGAAAATTATACAAGAAAGCAATTTACGAAATTATATTATTCATACAAAGCAGCTCCACGGTTTTCCCTGTTGCCCGCAGGCTTATCCGATTTATAAACGCAATATTGTATTTGTATAAAAACAATAGCCTTATTATTGGTTCAGTTCAGTTCAGTCGTGTAGACAGACTTATTCTTGTTTATTTTGTTACATCCACACGTTAAAAACTACATTTCGTATCAACGCGCAGTTTTTGACCGATTTCACAAACTGATTGTCTGAGATCTTGTTTGTAGATTTGATAGATATCTTTAAGTTATGGTTTTAACTTTAATTTTTAAGTTTTTGATGTATTTTATCGTCTATTTCTTAATGATATGTGAAGGAATAGTTTATGTAAGCTTTTGCCAAGTAAAATAAGATTGACAAATGTAATTTTTCAAAATTCATTAATTTTATTAAAGGTAATGTAATCATTATAGGTAATAATTAATTTTATGATATATGTACCATATCAGTAAATAGTGCGTATTGTATCGCACTTTCGCAACTCTGACTCATTTTTGTTACAATATATTTTAATAAGATTGGAAGGCAAAATTTTTATGGTAAAAAATATAAGTCGCCTATAGACACTAGGTAAGTGTCATCGATTTTTTTTAAGAAATCGTATAAATTCTGTAGGAAAAATCATATGACATCAAATGTCAAATAATTATAGAAATAAATTCGTCTGCATTAGAATTGAATTTCTACTATAACACTATATATATTATACACGTAATAATTAAATAAAAAAAAGTATCTTTACGCCCATATCCCCAAAGAGCCAGGGCAACCACAAGACGAACACAATGTGTTCCCACATAAGTCCCACAATGTGACAGGTGGTAAGCACAAAATATTATAAAGTAATATCTACTAGGTGGCAAGCTTATCGCCAACCGGGCAATTATCCAATCCCGAGCAACATTTTTTTATTAGGAAATAGGATAGCTAATAAATATATCTAATAAATAGAAAAGTCAAGTAAATATCAACCGCTTAAGACAGAAATAAATAGATTGTAGAAGACAAAAACACCAGGGACTATTATTACATATATTAAAAATAGATGATATTTAGTTGCGCACTCACTAAACTAATTTCAATTTATTGCTATCTACTTTCAACGACAGTAATAGAAAGAGAAAAAAAACATTTCAGTCTTGTCAAATCAAGAAAGATTCAATGAAAAAAGCGACTTTACCCTACTCCTTTACACATAGAATAAAATCACTACAAAGTATAAAACAAAGGCGCTTCCTCTGTCCGTATGTCCCTTTGTAGGTATGTTTAAGGGTCCATGTATGCTAACATACGTCAGCAGTATAATGTTTTTTTCATACAAAGCAATCACGGATCTTGGTGACAAAAGTCAAAAATACACAAAATTAACATGAATATGCTTTATAAGACTAGTGTTTCCAAAACACGATACATTTCACTTTGCTCGATAGAAAAAAATCAAAAAGTTAACAGTTTTTTTGAAAGCAAAACCCAACTGTCTATTTCAATTATGAAAATATCGACACCAGATTGCACATAAACATAGATAAGTACTATACCTAAAAGATAAGTGTTTCAGTTTGTATACTTGTTTTTAAATTACTTTTATAGTGTCAAAAATAGTGATTTGTCGCTTAAGACATTAGAGCGCAATATTTCATAGTAATCATGGAACGGGGGAGCGCGGTGATTGGCTCTTCTGGCTGACTAAGTATGGGGCCTTAATCTTTAAAACTACGTAATGGATTTCGATATGTTTTTTTTAATAGATAAAATGATTGAAGGCCGGGGCAGGCCGCTAGTTATAAATATTACAATAAATATACATGAGGTTTGCGACCGTATATCGATAAAACACGATCCGTCGATGTCAAAGCCGAAAAAATCGGGTAAAAACGATTTAAATTTTACGGTTGGCAGCACTAATGGTGGTAAATGAGCGTTGCCAGTCTGAACTTGGGATGTTACGCCTCTTCCGTGCCTCATAGTAGGGGAGCCCGCGATGCTAAATGTGTGGTAACTCCAGCGTCGTGGGGACCCATTGGATTTTGTGGATTAAATAGTGAAGTCATGTGAGGTTTTTCTTTTTAACGGCGCGTTAAGAATCTAGAAGCTAAAATAACAATTCCAGTCACTTGATCCTAGCCGAGCTCATTAGATATTAATAATGTATATGCCTAATGTGTCTCCGATGACAGCAATATGTCAATCAGACAGCTTGTCGTAATGGACAATGAACATAAATGACTTGGTTTTAAAAATTCTGAACCTCCTACTCCCATACGTCTCGTTAAAATTATACGGAAATTTAAACATGCACTTATTGGCATGCAATAAGCTCGCCCTATTTTAATCTGACATGCTCGAGTATATTTTCAAGTCAAAAAAATTTTAGACAGACAACTCAACATGTTTGCCTCTGTATAGAGATTTGATACATAAAGGAGGTGTTTAACAATGGTAAAGGTCCCATATCTTAATCTAACGCGCCTAAGTTACTCCAAAAATCCCCTCTTGGGCTCCCCTATTATTAAATTACTTCATACCGGAAAATGTGTCATCTGAAGTTGTAATGACAATCTTAGGTGAAGCGTAGCTTGCGCTTGGTACCAATCTAAAATGAAAACTCTTCCACATACACAGTAATAGAGATTTCATAATTATCATAATTCTTGATTAGGAAAATGGCTGTTATTCTTATAGGTACCAACATTGGCGAATTCGAAGATAAGTTAATTTTAAATTCGTAGACTATGTTTTAAGGGGCCATATACGCTAAAATACGTCAGCAGTTTACTGTTTTTTTCATACGAAGCAATCATGGATCTTGCTGACAAAATACACAAGAATAACATGAATATGCTTTACTGGACTAGTGTTTCCAAAACACGATTAATTTCACTTTGCTCGATAGAAAAAAATTCAAAAAGTTAACCCTTTTTTGAAAGCAAAAACGCAAATGTCTACTTAAATATGAAAATATCGACACCAGATTTAACGTAAACATAGATAAGTACTATACCTTTTTTTCAAATTACTTTTACAGTGTCACAAATAGTGATTTGTCGCTTAAGACGTTTACTTTAGAGCGCCATTGTTCATAGTAATTATGGAACGGGGGAGCGCGGTGATTGGCTCTCCTGGCTGACTGAGTATGGGGCCTTAAGAAATTTTAAATAATAATACTAATCATAACATGTCTAATGCTTCGTTTATCCACAGAGCTGGGATTCAACTTACCACTAAACAGAAATTGGTAGAATTAATAAGGATGTCAGGTATATTTGGACTTATTTTTTTTTCTTCGTTGCTAAGGTTTATGATAAGTATTGTAAATAATCCACACGCGCAATACATAGCACATCTTCACGACTAGTGCCTTACGGGGTAGGCAAAGAATATTGTATAACAAATCTCA
>NJDD01003718.1:306896-318765 GCA_002245505.1 Calephelis nemesis | reverse complement strand
ATTTATGGCAAGACTAGGTATAGATAGTCGTTTTTTTGATAAAACTAAGTACATTTAAAAATGTATTAATAGTTTTTTATGTCAATTAGTATAAACATATTTTATACAATTACATTTTCGAAACAGTAATATGTGTCGTGCGTGTGGAAAGTAGGGTTAGGTGGATCAGGGGGTAGGTAGAGTGATAGAGTGCTCTGGACTCAGGAGGGGTGTCACAGCAGTAGCAGTTTGGCGCAACTTTCATATAAAAAAATGAAAAAAAATAAGTTTGCTATGTTTTTCATTCGCCCAAATCATATGACACTAGTTGCCTTTTATCCGAATGCCTTTAGACTGACTTTCAAAATTATACGGGTTATACCTTTTCAAGTAAACTTTATACAAAAATCGGGTTTGCTATGTATCTATGGAAGTCCCGCCTCTTATTACGTAGTATTTATATACTCTTTGGCAGTAGTCAACCGTATGACATGACGCCTCCCATTTTATTACTTTGGTTAAACTTAAAATATATTAAATATATCTTTATATATATAATTCTTGTGTTCGTGTTTTTGTCACTAAACTCCTTCTAGACGATTGGACTTATGTTGACAATAGTTTTTGTGTGTGTTAAAGGGAATTCGAGAATGGTTTAGATTCACAATTTGGTCTCCTGGAAAATGTTTTTTTAATTATTTTGAAATAATAAGTAGTTGTTGATTTTGGAATGTTTCACATCAGATCCGACAATCTGCGCTACTGTCGAAGCATTAATGTTAAGCTATGCGAAGTTTGCTGGGTCAGCTAGTTTATATATAAAAATCAATTGCTATTTGTAAGTGTCGCTAAAACCCGAGAACAGCTGGACCGATTTGAATAATTTCGATTTTGAATTATTTGTGGAAGTCCAGGGAAGGTTTAAAAGGTAACAAAAAAAGCGAGCAAACTAGGAAAAACAACATTTTAAGTTTACCCGTACAAACAGAGCGGGTGGAATGAAGTTCGAAAAAAACTGAAGAAGAAAATAACATGTTTTACAATTTTTGTCTGTATGTTTGTTTCGGCTAATGTCTGAAACGGCTTGAATGTTGAAGAAAATGTTCCTGGCTGATAGCTAAAGTAATAAGAAGTGACTAAGACTACTTTGATTATGGACTTTTTGGATAGGTAGTCTTTGGATAAAGTCGTGAGCATAGTATACAATAAATATTTTAAAATTTGTTGATTATTTTTGGACAGATAGGTCATGGTTACGAGATGGTCCGATATAAATTTTATCACAATCCGACCATTCGATTATATTCAATATTGTATTCGAGTTATCGTTAATAATTCACAATTTTTGTTTATGTCGACGAACTTGTCAATGATGAGTTACATCATGCAAAAATACTGAAAACGGCTAGTAACATTTTAATGAAATTTATAGGGGCCCATCTCGAAATCGTTTTGCTATCTTTCGAAAAAAAGAATAATCGAATCGCAATCTCAAATGAAAAGTTAATAACCCGCTAGTACTGTGTTGTAAAGGACCCAAAAATAATTCAAGAGATTCCAATTTGAATAAAACCCAGTAAGGTTACTCTTGAATCTAAATATCATGCGAATTGTAAATTAGAATTTTATATATATCTCATTTTAGGTACATTTGAACACATTACTAGCGGCTTATTAGCATTAATTTAGTTACAAATAAATTCAATTTATTATGGTGATATCTTCACGCCCATATCCCCGAAGAGGTAGGCAGAGGCACTACCAAGGCACCCACGACTAGCCGAAGATACTAAGTCCCATAGTGTGATAGGTGGCAAGCCTATCGCCAACCGGGCACGTTTCCAATCCCGACCAACATTTTTTTTTTATTGGAAAAATCCAATTTTCTTTTTGTTGGCCGACCCGGGATTCGAACCCGAGACCTCATGCAGTCAAGTCCAACAACCGGACCGCTCGACCACAGAGGCGACTTCAATTTATTAGTTACTATTAACACAGTATTGTGTCCAAGAGGACCTAAAATGACATACTCGATTCGAATTTTCCGATATTGCATGGATCGAGCTTCTAGAGTAGGCCTACAGATCTGAAACACGTGAATGAAATTGTAAATCGAAGTAAAAATGAGAGTGAACGGATTTTATGAAATAGACATGATTAAAGGTGCTAGACTCGCTTTTAATACTTTTGAACTTATTTCAAGACCCAACGTTACTCTATGCATACGAGAGTCAGTCAAAAAAAGCATTAAAGCAAAATGAGAAAGGCCATGCTCCTTTGATTCGGCTAAAAGGATATCTTATTAATGTTAAAAATGCGTAATCCTATCATCCTTTAGATTCAGATGCTTAATTCCTTTGGCCTTGATGTATTAATTCCTTTCAAAGTAAACAAATATTACAAATATCGCCTAGTTGTTCGAGTGGTTAGGGTACACGCTTATCTACAGCGACTAACCGCGAGGCTCGGGTTCGATTCCCGAAGGGGGCAGGCATTTGTGTGATGAACATTCAGATGTCTGCATTTCCGGGTCTGGGTGTTTATTAAATTTATTCTGGCATATATTTAAGTATTTCTATGTATGACTATCAGGGTTTATGACTAACACCCATAACACAAGTATAAATAATTAGCTTACTTTGGGGTTAGATTCAATTTGTGTAACTTGTCCAGAATTATTTATTACTTATTATAGTAGTATCTTCACGCCCATATCACCGGAGAGACACTAAATCTCACAATCTGATAGGTGGCAAGCCTATCGCCAACCGGGCACATATCCAATCCCGAACAACATTTTTTATTTATAAGAAAATTAGAACACCCCAATTTTCTTTTTGTTGCCCGACCCGGGATTCGAACCCGGGACCTCATGCAGTCAAGTCCAACAATTGAACCGCTAGACCACAGAGACGATGACTTATTATTTATTGCGAATAGGCTGTTACCTACTTGTTGAAGTGTTCCCTGTCTTGTCTCCGAAGATTTTCATCAGATTCTTAGGAATATGTACATGTTATATCCTAAAACCTTACTCAGAAAATTGAGATTCAGCAAGTTTTTGAGAAAATCGTAAACATGCAGACGTTCAGACAAACATAAATATATACGGTTCGACTGAAGAAACACATTTCAAAAAGTCGATTAAAAATGTAGGTATTGAATTTTTATTATATTTAAATATAAAATGCTATAGATTAACTAGCTGTTGCCCGGGGCGTTGCCCACGTGGTTAATAGTACCACAGGAACATTTTTTCGGGTTAAATACTATCCTATGTACCTAATCGAAGCTACCCTCTATGTGTGTGCCAAATTTACTGAAAATCGGTTAAGCAATTTTTGCGTGAAGAAGTAACAAACAAACATAGGTACAAACTTTTGCATTGAGAATATTAGTAGGATACAATTATTGTAGTTATAATACCCATAGTCAGCTCTTTGGTCTAGCGGTCCAGTTGTTGGACTTGACTGCATTAGGTCCCGGGTTCGAATCCCGGGTCGGACAAATTGAAAGGAAAATGTTGTTTTTTCTAATTTAGATTGAATACGTGCCCGGTTGGCGATAGGCTTGCCACCTATCACATTGTGGGACTTAGTGTCTTCGGCTAGTCGTGGGTGCCTTGGTTGTGCCTTTGCCTAGCTCTTTGGGGATATGGGCGTAAAGATACTTTTTTTAAATAAAAAAACCTGGACAAGCTACACTAACTGAAGGTAACTCCAAAATAAGCAAATGATGTGCTTGCGTCTAACACCGGTTAGTTAGTAGAGAGAAAAAAGGCGTGAAGATACTTTATGGAGAAAAATACTAGACCACAGGGGCGATAATGTAGGTGTACTTATTAGAGAGTAAAGTATGCGGATTCCGTTATATCGTATTTAATATTTGCGTATCCACTGTTTTCACAAGAAGGTTGACCCGTTAATTGTGCGGGTCAAACGATAATTGACGAGTTCGTTTCCTCCTTAACATGGACCACCTACTGTGTCACCTTCTTAGTTATGGCCAACTCATTGTTTCCTTTAAATGGTTTTGTAAAAAAGTTTTTAATAGAGGAATACAAACTGGCAGGTGCAACTAGTTTTGCGGTAGGATGCGTTGAAAATTATTCTCACAATTTTTCCAGTGTTGGTCCGAGCTCCTTTGCAGAATAGATGCCTTCCTGCCAGGCAGCTCGTAAAAGGCGAGCATAGGCTTACCGTCACTAATACCGTGACATCCTACTAGGTGGTAGAGTTTAGCAGCGACTCGCCCGGATTGGTACCACCGCCATAGCGTCAGCGCTTGCCGTTGACGCGTTTCGGTCCGGAGGGTAAGGTAGCCGGTAAACTTACTGCTGCTAGTGGCTTAGCATCCCGGCCTCAGGTTGTCAACGCACCATTACTATCTTACGTGTCTTTAGGGGGCGTGAATTTCTTAACATCAGAAAATTCGTCTGCATGTTCGCCTTTCTATATCATAAGAAAGTGAAATTTTTTGCTGCGTATTTCGTGATACCGTCACTTACCCTGCGTGGTACGGTCATTAATAGGACACCAAAGATAATAATGGTACGTCGCCAATCTGGGGCGGAGGCGTTAATTCTATATAAGTTTATTTAACAGATATTTTAGACTCTAAACCAGAACATGACACTGACGACCACTGAAGCTATAAGATCTGAATGTGTAAGGCGGGGTAACAATAGAATCGAATACAACAAAACTGTGTTAATGGTGTGAGTGTTAAAAAAATGTTAATCGCTTCTAATAACCAAACATGGAGGAAGGTAAGGTAGCCTGTAAACTTAATTATGCTCCAGGCCTAACTACCCGACCTTAGATTGGCAACACACCATTACCACGTTTGGTGTCTTTAGGTGGGCTAAATTTCTTACCATCGGGAAATCCGTCCGCTTCTTTGCATTTTAATGTCATAAAAAACGACGGGTTGCACTCCGGGCGTGCCGGCAGAAGTAAAAACTTGAATATTAACGTTGTGCACTTTTGATATTTTGGAATGGTTATAGGAATAATTTTGCACGAATTGTTTCAATTATCAGTACGAAAGTACTATCATTTATATGGTAGAATACAGTATTTATTTATTGCGCTATCATACACAAATATGACAACACGAACATTCACGCAAGCGCCTTGCGTCGTCTTACGAAATCCCAGGTCACGTGTCCTGACGCAAGTTTAGAAGTTTTTACCCATTCCAAAAAAATGCGCAACGCCGCTAAAGAAGTTTTTACTTCAAAAATAGCCTGTGTTTGATCTCGGATTTGTAGCTATATGAATAGGTATTCAATTTAATCAAAAATCAACCCGGTGGTTTTGCCGTGATAACGTGCCAGACAGAAATGAAGACTTTCGCATTTATAATTATTAATTTCTTCTTTTTGCCTTAACTTTGTCCATTCCTCATAATATTCCTATTCCTCATATCAATGTAAATTGCGAATTGTTTATTGCGTATCTAGTATTTGCGTATCGACTGTTCTCACAGGCGGGTTGACCCGTTGATTGTGCGGGTCAAACGGTAATTGACCAGTTCGCTTCCTTCTTAACATGGACCACCCACTTTCAACATGTCAGTAATAACAAACTGGTAACTAACTAACTGTCGCCTGTAAGTTGCTTTGTACAACATTCGTCTAGTTTATTTAACACATTGTTCTATTTTAAATTTATACATAAAATGACAGTAATAAAACTACATTTGTATTTATACTTCTATACTAATATTATAAAGAGGAAAGGTTTGATTATATGTTTGCTTGAAATGAATAGGCTCCGAAACAACCACAAACAAACAATTTCAAAAATTCTTTCACCTTTAGAATGCTACATTATCCTTGAGTGACATAGGCTTTGTTTCATCAAAATCGGTGCAATAGGAGTCAAATTTAAATTTAAATATTTTAATTATATAATAATTATTTTAAGTTTATATATAAATACTTTTTGAAAACAATATTTGCTAGGTACATACCTAATGTATACAGATACAAAACATAAAAGGAGGGCTTTTAAAATATTTATCGGTTTGCATGTTCACTTTTTCCAACAGAAACTATTTAACATTAGCCTCGTTGGTCGAGTGGCTAGCGTACACGCCTAATTACACCGACTAACCGCGAGGCTCGGGTTCGATTCCCGACTGGGGCAGGCATTTGTGTGATGAAAATGTAGATGTCTGCATTTCCGAGTCTAGGTGTTTATTAAATTTATTCTGGTATCTAAGTATTTCTATGTATTAGTATCTTTGACTAACACCCATAACACAAGCATATAATTTGCTTATTGTGGGGTTAGATTTAATTTGTATAACTTTAGTCTCTTGGATAAATTAGTATTATCCTTTACACTAGAATACGACAGTGACAAACACTGACATAAGAGCAGCAGTATTAAGTCAGATTGCCTGAAACTCCAATCTCTGTCATTACTCTGTGTGTACCTACTAATGATATACTCGATTAACATAGATTACTCAATTTTTTCACTAGCAGGTAATTGGGTCACAATAGCAGGTAATTACACATTAATTTTTATGATAATGGAAGGCAAACAAGCAGACGGATTTCCTGGTCGTAAGAAATTCGCGACGCCTAGAGACTCCAAAAGTGGCAATGGTGCGTTGCCAACCTGAGGCCGGGATGTTAGGCCTCGAGCAAAAGTAAGTTTACCAGCCACCTTACCCTACGAACCGGAACACGTCGTAGTAGCAGGAATAGGTAAGGCGATAGTACCAATCCGGGCGAGTCGCTGCGAAGCTCTACCACCTAGTAGGATGTCACGGTGTTAATGACAGTAAGCTTATGCTCGCCTTTTATGAGTTGCCTGACACGGGAAGGCAGGTCTATTCTGCAAAGAAACCCGGACCAACACGTGGAAAAAATCGATTAACATAGATTACTCTATTATTCAACTAGCAGGTGATGAGGTCGTCACATTCCTGCACCACAAATGGCACAATGTATCGACACAGATAATATTAATACACACAGTTGGCGAAACACAAAACTTTTAAAAGGAAACACAAAAACGAATAGTTATTTAATTTATTCAATAAACAAGTCCATCGTAGACAAAGCCAAAAGCAAAAGTTGTAAACCGAAAAAATCTGTAACAAAACCGTTGAATTCCTAATCAGATAACAAGACGGCCACTTTTGATTTATATTTGTGATGTAGGCGCCGCCTGCTGGTTTCGGAGGTTCCCAAACTTTGTTATAGTACTACCAGTATTTAAGTTCAGCGCTTCGGCTTTACACTTTTTACTTTTACTTTTAAATTGGTTGACCTAATTCAAATATAAGCGAAATGATTAATTATGTAATAGCAACTCTATATAGATATCTTTAAAATACATTTGGATTTCCGAAGCTTGACGAATATAGCCGAAGCGCATAATTTAAAGTACTACCTACTACTGCACTCTTATTAAGAGCACTCAAACAATTAGAGACTCCCTGCCATTTAAAATTATCAGGAAAAAAAATTATATTAGTAATAGTTGATCGCCTATGTGGTCTAGCGGTCCGGGTGTTGTACTTGACTGCATGAGGTCTCGGGTTTGAATCCCGGGTCGGCCAACAAAAAGAAAATTGGATTTTTCCAATTTCGGGATTCGAAATGTGCCCGGTTGGCGATAGGTTTGCCACCTATCACATTGTGGGACTTAGTATCTTCGGCTAATCGTGGGTACCCTGGTTGTACCTCTGCCTACCTCTTCGGAGATATGGGCGTGAAGATACTTTACTTTAGCAGTAGTTAATTTTAGTTATAAGAATATATATCTTCAAGCCAAGTCTCTTAGGCGGAAGGCAGAGAGTATCGAGGGCCCAATCTTGCAGACCTTTAGCTGGCTTCCTTCACCTTTATTATTCGTCATACAAACACAACGATTCCGGAGACTCCTGACACCACCTTTGAGTAACACCTGAGCAGTTTGATTGTGGAATGCTAACTTAGGTCTGTCCAAGTACCTACATCCATCCACATTTGCATTGTATATCTGTTTTGTCAATCTTTCATCTGTCATTCTTTCTACATGTCCGAACCAGCGGCGCAATCCCTTTCTCATCTGAAGAGCAACAATTTCTTATAATCCTACTCAAATCAAATCAGTTTATTCGATGTAGGTACTACATATAACGTTACACTTATCGACGTCATAGATTGACAACTTAGTTATAATTCATATCAACGAATAGGTACTTATAGTATGTTATACGATTACAAGATTAATTAACAAATCTCTGACAGTAAAAAAAAATATACATAAAATATTATACTCTTTAAAAATTAAAATGAAAAATTCATATGCACATCACTCAACTTATCACACGTATTAGTAAGTATGTAGACAAATACCTACATGTCGAAATTTTTAAATCTATTTAAAGAAAATGTAAAAACAATTAATGCAAAAATTAAAAAAAAACATATATCTTAAAAACAAAACATCAAAATGTCAAATAAATTAAAAAATAATAATAGCACAGGTACAAAAAATATATTAAAACTCTTTCCCGGGTTTCACTGTTACGAATGCAGCGAGTGTTACACCGCAATTTTTCCGTAGCGCTCTCATTTTTACTGCATTTATTCTACTCTCGTGCTTTTTCTGACATACCCAACTATCATAAGTACAGAAATATCGAACCTAACACCTTGACTCAAGATCTCTCTTTGAAATAGCTTACCCAGCGCTCCATCCACACCATTCCTCACACACACTCTCCATTCTACATTTGCAGTATACCTTCTTGCAGCATCCCTGATAAAATTACAACCAAGATTTCAGCACTACATCATCAATTACAACTTCTACATCCGTTGTGGCTCCTTCTCTTTCAAATACCATTATTTTGGTTTTCTTCACATTCAAATGTGAAGAACTCTCTTTCCTTCCAATCACCTTACATAACTGTAAGTAGTGTTTGCAGCTCTTATGTAGATCTTAACCTCTGAAGGCATTTGTCCAAATACAAGATTTAAACAAGTGTGCTAAAAACATACAGCCTTGTGCAACCTTTTTTAACGTGTGGAATTTGTGGAACTCATGGATGGACAACTGGACAACCTGCGGATACCCATCACTTCCCCAGAAAGAGGCGGATATCCGCAGGTCAACAAACAAAAGGAATAGAGATAATTTCATGTCCTCGCAGTTTATTCATAGTTCGAATAAAACAGTGCTAAAGGTGGTAAAGAGCAAAGTGAAGGTGAATAAATATTAAAAATCTTGAAAACATAAACTTTAAATCCCAATCATATGTGAACATAACAAACAAAAGGAATCGCACAAAATCTCAAAACAAGTAAACAAATTTTGAAAAAGTAACTTCAAGCCCCCTAATGGGTAGGCTAGCCGTAGATACCATAGAGTGGTCACGTCACCTAAAGTTAATACCTATATGTCCGGTAAACTTCATACCACCCAATCCGAGTTATGTGCATTTTTTTAACAGCATTTGCTAAATAAATATTTTTGCTTAATTTATATTAGGGGCTAAGACCCAGCCAAAAACAAATATAATAAAATTAATCTCTGTAATTCTTGAATTATTAGTATTGTTACTAATTTTTACTTTATTTATAGATGTATATTATTATATTATCTTTGTATTGGAAACATATATTGGTTACTAACTGACAAGGCAGACGTTGTTCTGCTATATTTTTAATGTGATTTTAGAAAAAAAAATTGTAGTGAGTCACCCTCATTAGGGGTATAAAAAATAGATGTTCGCCGATTCTCAGACCTACTCAATATGATCACAAAATTTCACGAAAATCGGTCAAACCATTTAGGAGGAGTTCAATCACGTACACCGTGACACGAGAATTTTATAAATGTATTAGGCATACAGATGATATCATAAACAGATTAGGTTTGTGTAATATTAATTCAAATGTTTGAGAAGCGCTATCTATAAAACGAGATCGAGGTCCCGAGATAGCCGCAGTATCAATGCGGTCGGTAGATTTAATGTGATAAATAAGTTAAAAAACTACCAACCTCCAGGTATTCCTACAAAACTACGAAATGTCGAACAAATTCATTAGGCGATTTCGAATTTGTCAGACAAAATGCGAATGCCGGCAGCAGCGAGGCTTTGGAATTTTCGAAGTTTTTGTAGTGAACTATTCTTATATGTTCTTGGTTTTGCTGTAGGTATGTTTTTCATTTTGCGATCTACAACTGTGCGATTCTGAAGACATTTTTTACTTCGCACAACACTTTTGTGGAATCAGTTACCGAGGGCGGTATTCCCAAACAATTATGACTTAGGGACTTCCAAGAAAAGAGCGTACTCATTTCTTAAAGTTCGGCAACGCATCTGTGATACTCCTGGTGTTGCGGATGCCCGTGGGCGGCGGTGATCGCTTTCCATCTGGTTTCCATTCCATCTGGAAACTCTACCACCTAGTCAGGTGTCGCGGTGTTAGTGACAGTAAGCCTTCACTCGCCTTTTATGAGCTGACTGGCAGGAAGGCAGATGGTCTATTCTTCAAAGGAGCCCGGACCAACACGGGGAAAATCGCTTTGAAAGTCTACCACCTAGTCATGGAGATAGTGACTGTATGCCTATGCTCGCCTTTTATGAGCTGCCTGGGAGGGAGGCAGATGGTCTGCTTAGGAACCTGGACCAATTCAGGGAAATATACAGTAATTTGAGCACAATGAAATATAATATTTTCTCGATTATTTTTCTGGGATACCATCATTAGATTAGATCCTTGGTGACGGTGGACCTCAAAACCTTTTAAATTAAAAAAGGATGAAAAATTGGTTCAGAAATGAGAATGACGGAGACATCGATTTAATAACGTTTACTGCCTCGTTGGTCAAGGGATAGCGTGCACGCTGAACTCCACCAAACAACCGCGGGGCTTGGATTCGATGATAAGCCGGAAAACGACCACGGCAAGCACAGTAATAGGGTTACAGGATGCTAGCAATACGACTTGTTGCTTAGGCTAAAGGGTAATTTTCATGACATGTGATTCTTGCAACATGTAAAGATAGCGAACAAGCTAACGGCTCTAATAAACAAGGCCAAGGCCTATAGACACCATAGATGTTATGGGTGCATCTAGCCGAGATATACTTACCACCATGTCCGGAACATGACACTGACATAATGGAATAGGAAAGGCGGTCGATTCTTACCCGGAAAAGTTGTTGCACAGCAATCCCCTTTGTTCACCTTTGTAATGGTGTCGTCACATCCCTACAACATAATACAAATTTCGATAAATTCGGTGATAATTAACTGGGATCAAAATAACTGCCGGATAAATAATTAATACATTAGTTCTAGATCAAAAGAGAGTTTATTGCATAAATTTTAATGTATACGAGTATACTGGGTGAAATTGAGAAATAGCTCCTCCAAGGTGAAGTGAAGGTAGCGACACATCCCTTTATTGTTTTCATTAGTTAACTAGTTGTTGCCCGCCAGTTACTATATAAAAACTATCCAATGTGTCAATCCAAATTACCCTCAATGTGTGTGCCAAATTTCAACAAAATCGGTTCAGCAGTTTTTACGTGAACGAACATTAAAACTTTCACATTTAAAACATCAGTAAGATTTACGACTTGTTAAAAAACAGTGTTTTTCCTCCTCAGGTGATTCTGAGGGTATCTACTTACTAAGTAGGTAATTATGGTCAAACACATTAAGAAATTAATGTCTTATTAATTTAGAATCCAGAAGTGACCAATAAAATATCGCGTAAAGAAACTTTCACCTGCTGCTTGTTGTAGTTTTTAAATTTCAATCGGTAAGATACAATATAGGTAGAAATGAGTAACAACAAAATTAAAAAAAAGTATCTTCATGCCCATATCCCTGAAGAGGCACAAACATAGCTAGACAAATCACATTA